>VRMD01001573.1:0-16384 GCA_009872375.1 Sminthurides bifidus
TTTTTCTCCTTGCACACCTCTTTGCTCGACACCACTCCTCTTTACACTACAAGCACCAAATTGTAAACGCAAGTGCTCTGATTCCAACCGTAACCACAGCTTTAAAGGCTGAAACCATGAAGCATAACCTAATTCGAGCAAGTGTAAACTCAAATGCATTTAAGACAGTAGAATTGCAATTCTCAACGCCTGTTCCGAAGAAAAGGCAGGTTTTTGAAATGAACCGAGTAATTTTAACTTGCTCTCTGGCGTCGAACGTTTTACGGGTAGGGTTGCGCCACCTCGCGACGGAGTCCTACAACTAACGCGAAGCGAGGCTTAAACGCAGCTAAGGCGAAGCTAGGCAGTTGTACGGGGATTTACAACGTTTTTCTCCGAATTTAAACGTAATCTTGAATATTTTCAGGTAAAAGTCTGGTTCCAAAACCGACGGATGAAACACAAGAGACAAACACTGACAAAGGATGATGAAAAAGGAAGTGGAAACGAAGGGAAATCCTCAAAAGGAGACAAGTCCTCTATGCTCGGCTCCCCGGACGACAAGAAAAGTTGCCAAAGTTGTGATCTCATGACCCCATCCCCTCCCTCCTTGTCGTCATCTTCCGTGGGCTGTGGCATTGATCTAAAGCCTAACATAATCTCGAACAATCAGCAGGGCAACGGAGGTAGCGTGACCGGAGCGGCAAACTCCAAGTGCGGAACGCCGAATACTCTCAGTTCTTCGTCTCCCAGCAACGATAACAACAATTCCTCCTTTTTCAAAGACAACAATGGCGGAGCAAAACACATGGATGCTTCCGCTCTACCAGGAAGCAAGAGCAAGGGTAGCAACTCCTCACAAAACCCAGGAGGAGGCGGCAAGTCATCAGCGGCAATGGACGCCCTCGGAGATCACCACATGGGGAAACGGATGTTCAAGACCTCAGAGCTCTCCCACTGACTTGAAACTTTCTCTCGATGCCATGGACTTAGACCCGGCGTCTTCCGCAGGCAATCCGGTCGCCTCCATCCACCAGAACAGTAGTCTTGGCAACGCACCAGAGCACAAGAGCCCTCTACAAGAAAAAATATCCAATACCACCGGCAGAATAATTGATTCTCCTTCCCCCCACATGTCACCGATGATGAACAGCTACAATACACCTGGTGGGCCGAAAACAAAGTCGTATAATGCATCGGGCAAATCTTCCTGTACCGGCATGAAGAAGCAGGGTAGCAAGTTCCTTAATGCGCAATCAAACTTACCCCAAGGGCCTCATTCTTATGAATCACAACCAGGCTCGGCGGCCATGTACGGCATCTCCCGTTATTCAGTACCAGGGTCCAAGTACGAGTCAAGTGGCAATGTAATGTACAACAACAGCCCTGCGTCCAGGTACGGAGCTGCACATAATTTGCCATCGGCAACGTCAAATCCCAATATGACGCGAGGGAGCATCCACGCTAATAGTGCAATTAACCCGGGTGGGACCAACCCCACCGGAGCGGCAATCAAGTCATCAACCGCTTATTACCCACCGGGTCACGGGACCGCGAATCCGTACTGTGGTAGTGGCTTCGGTCCTTCGGTGGTCCCTGCCGGGACGGCTGTCAATAGCCAGATGCAATCGTACCCAGCTCAGCATGAAAATTACCCAGGGCAGGCAAATTACCCGGGTAACAGTGCTTACGGGACGGACATGCACCGGTNTGGTCCCTGCCGGGACGGCTGTCAATAGCCAGATGCAATCGTACCCAGCTCAGCATGAGAATTACCCAGGGCAGGCAAATTACCCGGGTAACAGTGCTTACGGGACGGACATGCACCGGTCGGCGGATGCAACAACTTTCTCCTCGTCCCAAGCCATGGCTGGTGGGAGCATAGCCCAGGGAACAGGAAACTCAACTGCTGCTAATCAATCCTCAGCTGCTTACGCGCAATACAATAATTATGCTGGTGGCAATCCGAATTCCTATGTGCACAATCATGCCGGGAGCCAGGGAGGAAACATGTCTCCGTATTACAACAGTTCGCCAGGGGCCAGTGGCTATGGAGGAGCCAGTGGCAATGCGGCGACTGCTTCCGCAACTGCTAACGTTCCCAATTCTAGTAACTCGCCTTATTCTCATTTCATTGGCGGTAGCCATGGCAACCAGCAAGATGGGTTTTACAATCAGGGAAACGGACCGTATTCACAGAACATGACGCATACGGAAACCTCTCACACCAGTTCGGGAAATAACACAGGGTCAGAAAGTTATTATGATGAATCGAATTATACCGCGGCACAGAATGAGTCTAGCTATGCGTCGTATCAATCCCAACAACCACATCATCAGAACTATAGCTCCTATTTCGAACACCAAAGCGGAAGTAGTCATCATTCTCAGAATGAGAGCTCCTCGTCCTCGGACTTTAACTTTTTGTCGAATATTGCGAACGATTATGCGCCAGAGTATTATCAATTAAGCTAAGTTTTAGTACCGTATTTAAAATAATGTAAAGTTGACTTGTGTTAAAGCTGCTAAAGTAATTGTAATTAATTTAATGGGCCTTTGCCCAGGCTAGGCTAGAAGCTGTAAAAGTTTTGAACTGTGTAAAAATGCTATTGTTCCTTGATCGAGTCTTATGAATTTGCACTGGTACTGCTACTCTTGAAGCAATAATGAGCCTTTTACTTACTGCAAGAAACTATGTGTGACTAATTTAAGAATTGCAAGTATTGCTTCCCTCGTTATTAAGTTTGACTATTTGAGCAACATGATTGACTCATCAATGTTGATCATGACACATGGCTGATGTGTGTGATGGGTGTAAAAATCTTCAAGAACTTGTCTTGCTGTGCTAGTTTATAATGTCGATACAATCAGCTGTGAACGAATTCGGAAAGTCAAGGTATTAGAAAATCCCCAAATCCCAGAAGCTTTTACCTGTCTGATATGGCTTTCTATCACAAAATTAAAGTAGTGACTATGGAAAGCAATCAAAACGTTCACCAATCGTTACCAAAGCCGAGAAAAGCGTGTAGTGGACATTGGCAGAAGCTGATGGGAGAGGATGATCGAGAAGCTTGAGGGTGAAAAGATGTACGGCAGTGTGACAATTTTGACTTTATTTTCCTTGTAAAAGGTGTAAGTTATAATAATCTCTAATTGTATAACATAGAAACAATTAGCAATAGGTCACTTGAAACTGAGGATAGAGTCCAGTCCTCAAAAATAGGAGATGGAATGGCTAACGAATTAGTGAGTTTAAAATTGTGATTTGAACAATCTCACCTACGGTTACAAACCAAGCAGTTGCGAGTGACTTTAACATTTTAATTGTATGGTGAATGTACATCTTATGTATCGCATGGTTCTACGATTTTGTCGTTGACTTGTTGACCTTCACGTGAAGCACCGAGCGAATCTGCTGATATGCTCGGCAGGTGCATCTGTGGACTTTCATGGCCGATAATCGCTTGTAAATACGTGTAAGTGAAAGCAATTAAGGAGGATTCTTTAATAAACTTCTCTTTCGAAACAGTCAAAATTTGTATCTTAATTATTTAGTAAGCTATAAGGACTTTTGAACCTTTGCCTGCAGTAGGTCACTGTGTAGTACAACGGAATCTGATGCTACGTTGGCACTTATAGAGGCAAGTCAAATATATCAATGCTAAATGCAACTTCTTTGGCATCAGAAGATCAGAATTTTTTTGACCACTAGGATTTCAGTTACATGCTATTGGTTTTAATGGAATGCATTTAAGTTAGGAGGAATCGGATTAAGTATTTAGTCGTGACTATCTCAGGAACCCCTTGTTAAAGCAATTATGAAGAAGTGCAAACGTTTCTTTACGGCATGTTATAGTAACTCCAGAATGGCGAAATTCTGAGAGTACAGTGCAGCTATCGCAGGGATTGTGAATATTAGCTAGAAGTATTATTTTTTGTACAGTAAAACGGCTTGCGTTACACGACTTATTCTAAAATAGGATTATAATACTGCCTGTTTTCCATATCTTATAACCCGCAATATCTCATACAGTTAATTATTCCGTTATCTAAAAAACTGATTCTTGGGAAACCACCTTTGTAACCTTTCATTGGAAGAATATGTAGTACTATCCCAGACGTTTGCCCAATGGCTCGAATGATTCGGATTGGTTTAACTTTAAAATTTAATTTATTGCAACAGCGGACATTTCTCTGGAATTGCCTAGCCTAATCTGCTGACGTGCAAGCTGGGATCAAATGTTATCTATTAGTTTTTTCTAGTTGCGAATCCAAGCATTATCTCATCCCTTACATGAATCAGAGGCGCATAAGTCGAGATGAAAAAACTGTTAAGCTGTTCTATTTGCTTTTGCGTTCTCATTTCCATGATATTTTGCTTCATTACTACTGACTGACATTGGATGAAAAGGAACAGTCGTGGATTACAGATAATCTGACAATGATAGCAGAACAGATCGAACCAACGTTTCCTTAACGCTGGATTCAAAACTGGATTGTCACTCAAAAGAGTAAGTAAGAGAATTGTTTAGCTGATTAATATAGAATTTTTCGACTCAGGTAATTACATTATTTTAATTGATGATAAAAGAAAAGTTAAAGTCTAGGAATTGAAAGTGTTTTTATTTAAGTATCATTTGATTTTCATAAAATCAACTGTATTTTCGTTTTCCATTTCAGTAAAATGCTCTCCAGCACAAGAAGTACAAGTGTTTGGTACTTATTGCCATGTATTCTCACCCTATGGCTTGCGATCGCTATTGCTGGAGAAAATCCGACTAACCAAAAACAAACTTCAGCTAATCGCCAGGGTACCGTCGTGCCAGGCCAGGAAGCCAATGTTCCATTTGACATCCAATACTACTTTTTGGCCCAAAAAGAAATCACGAAAAATATTGTGGAAGAATTGCGAGAAGAACTCACGAAAAAGGTAGAAGATATCCGAATCGAATCCTCCAGCCAAGCAAATCACATCGATGAATTGAGAGCGGAAGTTGCTTTCCTTAAATCTTACTTTTTCGCTGGTGACGATGAAAGTAAACTACTTTGGCTCATAGAGCAATTAATGGAACGATACAACTTATCGTCTGCAGAGGAAAACGTGCAAGTATTTCGTTTTATGCTGGAAGTCGTGCAAAATTGGTATGTGAGCAAAAAAATGCCAGAGTTTACAACACTACGACGTGGGGCTTCTTCCAACGAATTGCAGCGCATCCAGCGTAAATTTGCGGAACGAACCGAAGAACTACTGTTGATCTTGACGAATATGAACGCGTTCATAAGTTCTCAAAGATCCTCCATCAGTTTAAACGCCCGATTGGGATGGGAAGCTTTCTTGGAGAAGTATTTCAATTCGATGCTTGTTAAAATAGTGACCGGTTCCTGGTTTACTCTGAAATCACTACTGTATCCACAGGAGCCACTTTGTTTTCAGCAATGTTTCAGAAACCCATTAAATTTTTGGGCCGTCACCAGAAGTGCAAGTGGTTCCGACTTACGAAGCAATTGCTTGTGGAAAGTAGTCCCGGTACTCGGAAATGATGGACGGACATGGTTACACCTTTTAAACAAGATCAACTCGTCATCAACTACTCAGCGGTTCAGGGAGCAAGATAAGGTGAAATTGCGAATACTTGAGCCTCAGACCCCCTTGAGGAATTCTAATGATGATGTGTTTAATGGAAAATTTGTCGTGGCAATTATATCCAAATTCACATGCTGTGGTGGAAAGAACGCATACGCACCAACCACACAACCTAGTCACAGCTACTACGTGCACGGTCGGGAAATTTGGCTTGGATGGGAGCACGAAATACGTGTTTGGGAATCTCATCAGTGGAGACTTCAATTCATTGATTAAAGTTATCACTGATAGATATTTTCATGCTGCTGTTTAGAGGAATGGCCATTTTCACTTCTTTCTTTACTACGAGTCGTGATGCATTTCTATTCTTACCGTATAACTTTCTAGCTGTTACAATTCACGTCTCATCTACATCGGAAACCAGAGAGAGATGTCTCACAATCTGTAGTAAAAATGTTTGATTTCTCGTAAAATAAAAAGGTTCCCCCAAATATTTCCTTTGACATCGGGTCTAACTTATCTTAAATTACTTTTATCTGCGATTTTTGAGCTACTGGCAATGCATACGCTACGGCATTTTTCTTTGTCAACATAGTTTGAATTTAATAAGAAGGTGAGGTAATAAGCTAATCTTGTAGTAATCAACAGATATTGAGGTGGTGGAAACGACATAAAGCCACTCTTGGTTGTCATTGTCGACTGAATTTCATATCTGATTGTTTTCTAGCATCACCTACCGACTTCAGCTGAAACTAAGTGCGAGAAAAACCGCAAGCCAAAATAGCAGGGGACGCCCCTACCGCGGTCAGCAAACTATAAGCTGTAGAATGGGTTCGGTTCGTCTCCTTTGTATTTTCACATCACAATTAACTTGAGCCCAATCTTTTTGACCGCTTAGTTGTGTCATGGCATTAGTAGGTATGTATTCCATGAATATCTCGTTTACTTCCGAATTCCCTTGGTCCCAATGTGTACTTTAGAAGACCAAATAGACTGAAGACGTCAATTTTTATTTTTAGTACTGTCGCAAGCTTTGGATACGCTCAAGCAAAGATTGATTGCATTTGCATTCTTGTGAAATAAAATAACACAATAAATATCTAGTCGCAAGCAAACATCAGTTTAGTTTGATTTGAGAATTTGGAGCGTACTATGCCCCACAATACTACAATACTATGCCCCCCTATAATCTTATGCCCCACACGGGAAAGCAGTAACTGCCCCATCTAAGTTCCTTTTCTCACGACGAAGAGGACCGCTGCTTTCATTTACACCATTCAGTGGATATGATGGCGGACACCCAAAATGATGGATTAGATTGCGAGGGCTTCTTCTCCTCTTGGTGTCGGTGTCAGATGGGATGAAAAAACGTGAAGCGAAATGTACCTGTTTCCTCATCATATGGCTCCCTCGAAGCAAAAGCTGACCAACTAGGCTAAATTCTGCCTTTGACCTTAGCAAAAATACGCTAAATGCGTGGGCCTGCAACGTGCTTACTTGAACATGATCTTTCCTACTTCCGTTTACCATGCAGAAGATCAGCTAGAACATTAGCTGCCTTGCCTTGAACTAAAGCCCGTTTTAGGAATACGCTCAACTTCTCACTGCTGCTTTCGTTTATTCCCCTCCAGAGTCATCCGTCTGTCCCTGTCAAACGCATTAGAATAATAGCAAAAAACTTCCCTACCTTTCTTAAATGCCCGTGTAACGTATGAACAACATTGCTTGTTCTTGCCGATGCATCGGCGATTTCTCATGTCGATTCTCTCTGCTTTTCCCCATTTCATACTGCTGAGACGGCTCATTTCAGGTTTTGTAAACCATATACAGACTCCAGTTTGTAAAGTGTCCTGTCGTTAGTACCATATTTTCGTTGGTGAGAGCCCATGTCACGGACATGAAACGGTTGCAGGCAAATGCTACAATGCTAAATATGTAGCGTTCTGTCAAGAGAAGGCGCACAAAAGCAAAACTTGTGCCCTTGGAACAAAAGCTTCGAGTCTGAAAATCCGATCAGTCAAAATCGTCAGTTGACGACACGCCTTTTCCTCCTTGAAGTCTTTCAAGGAAAATAACCCAAGTGCAGTCAGATTAGCCAAGCAACACTTTATCGCGTCATAATTGCGTGTCATCAACACTCCGAAATATGTTTATCACGGACCAGCGACAATCTTTCGTGGTAAAGGAATAAGCGCACTGTGGTTACCTCTTGACACCACAAGAGTTAGCATGCGACACGCGGCGTAATGGTTACAACTCATTTAACGTGAAGTCCAGTCTGGAAGTAATGGACAATTTTCCTCCTCTACGAAAGCCGATTAGCTATTACGGTTTCCGACAAGCCAATCGTACCGACTACAAGGAAATCAACCTTCCAACTGCAATAATTTGCAAATACAAATACATTGGTCAGATAAATGTTCCTTATACGGTGCAATTGCAACCAAAGTATTTCCTCAATACTGCTGGCATTGACTGTGATCGCGGAAGTTTGAAAATGGAACAACGCCGTAACTCCATCCAAGTTTGTCATGCCTTCAGACTTGGAAACGACTAGGGAATGGAGGCAGTAACGTAAAAAAAATGAAACGGACTCTGTGATCTAAACGATCGGCCGACGAACAACAAACTCATGTGAAATTCAAAGCTGGGCGAGTTTAGCCAGCTCAAGCTGAGTGTAACAAAACCATGTGCTCGTAATGCTCACTTTACGAGATCAAAGAAGGGTAAAAGCATGGGGTCACGATCCTGCTAATCCATCAAACCTACTGACAACGGCCGTTATAGACTTGTGATATGAAAACAATATTCTCACAATGCCAACAATACTGGCGATTTTCCAATCTCCTCCACACTCGACTCACAATAGTCAACGAATAGGAGAAGCACAATTCTGTTTTCCGTCTTCTCTCGAGGGAATCACAATACTTTTTCACCAGCCATACCAGGCTGAAGAGCCCAGGGCAGGGCTGACTGACGACTTAGCAACACGGACAGAATGATTACCGAAACGAAACGACTAAATTCTGAGCCGACTGAAATGATATTACTGAATCGAATTGCATCTTGGATTTGCAACAGAGCTTAGATCGTCACAAAATCCAAGTTTTAAATGCATCTGTCCAACTTTAATTGCTCAGACGATGAATGCACGTTGTTTTTCTACTGTCACTGTCGGCTACTTCCATGTAACGTTAGCAAAGTACCTTTGCGCAGTAGCTACGAGTCTGATAGAAACAGGCACAATGGTTCAAATACTATAGTCAACATTGCCAAAATGGCATGCATTCATAGCATTTCTTCGTTCATAGCAAGTTATTTTCCTAAAACTGTGCATTTTTTGCGCAACTAATCGCTATAGAAAAAATTGTGTAAATACTATGAGCATAAGCCATCAAACCGAACTGGTTTGCTGGGAAAACTTATGAAAAATAAACTTCGTGCAGCGAAATAATACAGGGAATACATAGTAAACGAATAAAATTCGCCAGCTTCCAAAAACGTTCATGATACAGGACGCAAACCAAGGAGAAACCGAATCTATGCTTGGAGTTGTTGAAACAATCTGAAAACCAAGCCACGCTCAAGGCCTTTACCAAATTGGGAAGAAAGAATAGTAAACAGTTGAGAAACACGTTCTGAAAGCTTATTTAGATCATAGACAGGAGGAGAATCATGTAGTTTTCTCTAGTTGATAGAAAAGTTGAAAAGTTTTTCCAAAAGTCCGCTTCTGTTCCCTGAGTAAAATTGACGGGTGAAGTGGAAATGTGGAAGTAAGAGGAGCGTGAAGCGTATTATACTCTTGCTGAAACCCAAACTGGAAGTTGGAAGCGAAAGGAGAGCGATAGTTGGAAAAATTGGGAAACTGCGAGTCCAGAATTTAGGGCCGGAGCAGAGCCACATATGACATGAGAGAGAGAGAGAGAGACGGAACAAGCTGGAAGAACAAGAAGAGAGGAGAAAAAAAAGTGATCCGTCTTCCGAATGTCATTCCAACCGTATGCATTAAAGCTGGGACATGTGTAGTTCGCGAAAGCATGTATAAAATATAATAAGAGCCTTAACTAATACCAGCGGTCCGGAGAGTAATACGAGCGAGCCTAGAGCTGTTGCTGTTAGGTGATCCAAAAACAGGAAAAAAAGAATCAACCTCTCCGTCTCCCCACCCATCCTTCTTGTCTTCCGGCCCCATGGACAGAAATGCCTCTCATCCTGCCGCCACCGCCGACACTTATCCAGGAAAAATTCATCGGGGTTGCTGCTGCCTTTCCTTCCAGCAAGAGAACAAGGGCACATGGAACCTCCACACTGGAATTACACGCCGGCCTTCTGCGACACATAACCGGGATCATGCAGACCGACACTTGGAATTAGAATGCTCTTTGGCCAGCGATGACTGGGACGAGAGCGCGAGCATGGCCATCTCATCATGGCTGCCTCGGTCGTCATTGTCAAACAGGGTGGAATTCAATCTTGTCGAAAGGCGAATAATAGAAGCCGTGTGGTAAAACCCTACAAAACATCCTCATCCATTCTCCCGGGACCGGGCACTCGTAAATGTCAAAGTCGGGCAATGGTGGGAAAAGTACTATTGGCTGCAAAATGCACTTACATGATGGGATTGTTCTATTGTCGGGAAAAAATTTCCAACACTTGCTCTTCCAGCCATGAGCGATCACCAGGCACCCTGCTGAAAAATAGGCTTTTCATTCCTCAAACTCTCTGCTCTTTGGTCCTGTGTCCGGGAAACTTGTAAGTATGGCGGCAGGCTTGTGGATAATAGGCTAGCAGCGGTGTACTCCTTCCATAATTTGAAAACAAAATTCATTTGAACGCCCTTGAAAAGCATTACACATGCTTCACTCTTATCTCACCTCATGAGAAGACGGGAAGTCTCCAGAGACTACAAGTTTACCTCAAGTATTTGGAATTCTTGCTCAGTGGTAAGACCGGACGTCGAAGCATGTCTGTAGGCTGATAATCTTCGGCCATGCTGTGAGATTTTGCATTTGTAATGTTACCTCCAGAGATGACGGTACTTTTAAACAAGTGCTATAAGTTGAAAATCATGCTGCCGAAAGAGAGTTGCCGCAAAATTTTATGTATCACCTAGAAAACATACCGATTCATCATACTATCATTTGCTGGTTACCACACATGTTTCACACAATTAAGGTCATAAAGAGCATCTGGAAAACATGTTTTTCCACACTTACAAACGGGGATACAAGCTGACAATCTGATTCTCAAGAGATATCAGTTCAAAGATGCCGATTCCCTGGTCGCAGAACCACCGCAAGTAGTGTTATTGCTTTGAGGACAAAAAACATGCTTTCTTGTGTCGTAGTCGGAACTTGCTCAGTTCCTGGGGGCAAGAGCACGGAGGTAGATTTTTTTCTTAATTTAGTATTTAACTGCAGGTCAGAACTATAAATTGAGCCTATACCTTCGAGATTTTAAAGCCACCTAATACCCATTGTTAATGGCAATACTAATCTGGACGCTGAAGCTGCTTCACAAATTATTGCTAATCCACAACTATAATGTGACTCAAGTCCTAGTTCTCCAGACAGATCCTAGTAAAAGAACCGCATATACGTGATTTAAATTATTCAGGGTGATTGATTTAAGCCAGTAGCTTCTGGTACGAGATAGCGAAGCGGATGACACAAGTTACATGTAATGGCTTTGCCCCACATGGTTGCGAGGGTGACAGGGTTTTGTAAGAATCCTGTGAATATGTGCAACAGGCTCAATATCACCGAGTGCAATTCACTTGAGAGATGCAATGTTAAGTGCAACCTTACAACATGAATTAATTCTGACTTGGCACATCACAAACATTACATAAGTACACATGATCACATGCACATAAAATACAAGCTCATTGGGCTGGCAAAGGAGAAAAGGTGAAGCAGGAACCATCTTCAGATCTCCAATACCATTTCGCCCAAAACGTTTCCGTTTTATCATGTGATATTTCCCCCTGTCTCCGTTTCCGATCTCGTCTCCTTCCCGTCTTGTGCCATATTATCTCCTCATGGCGATAATCGATAATGACACTTAATTTTGATGGATTACCTAAGTTTCGTCGAAGAAAAATTACACGCAGTGGTAAACTGATATCGCATCGTAGTATTCGTAGTATCCCCCTGTTTTTCAGTAATCTCCCAACCTGTTTATGCCTTCCTCCGCGTTTATGACCGTGATACGGGGGATCCTTTCTCGGGCATATGGAAAGATCATAGGAGTTTGAGAAAGTTAGCGATTCTTATTCGATCGTCTGATTTTTTTCCACAGCTGCACAAGTTGCCTAATATCTTGCTTAAAAGCTGACATCGATCGCATAACTAGTAAGTGTGCACCAAGCTACCTTGCATTTGCTTTTCAGTTTCAGTCAAAGTTTACATTGCAAGATTCTATTTCTAATTATACCTTCAAGCCACATTGTTCACTACGGAGAAAGCTGGCATTAGAGATGAGAACAAGGAATGTGTCACCTAGTGATTCATGGAAACTGTGAACTTCCAATCGAATGTTGGACGTGAACATCGCTACATTTTCAAGCTTTGAGCAAATTAATTTTCCCAAAATCTCTTCTCCTGGCTCAAAACCCATAGGAGCGATGCAAACTGCATCGAGAAAAACGCCAACAGCCGTGTGTATTACAAACGTATTCAGAAAAAAAGCAGAAAACACAAGCTGGAAGGAACCTCAAGAACTTTCACCTCCTCAATCTGCAGGAAATTCTTCCCTCTCCCTCATTCCAGACAAGGAGAGTGAATTTCTGAATGCATGAATTTGAAGTAGAGCGGGGGAACGAGATTACGGCTCAATGCATTTTTGACCGTAACAAAAATTAATTCATATTCTACCACATGTACTTCCCGAAGTAGCTTCAAAGAAGGAACATGGCTTTGATGTCTTCAGAACCTCGTCAACATTTCCTGACCAAGCCTGCACTTGTTTAAACCCAACGGTAATTGCTACACTTAACAATGTAAGAATGGCAAGAATGTTTGAATTTCTCTGTGACAGACTAACGCGGTCATTGCGTATAACTTACCATCTTATCTAGAAAAGAGAAACGTTAAAAGTAGGACCAGAGTACAGTCGAGTGGCAGGCGGTTGGCAAACGGTCTGAGATATTGCACAATCAGGACAGGACTGACTGTGAGAGAAAGAGCCGTGACAGCAGTCATGCAACTACCATACAATGAATATTACGATAGTAGGAAAGACTCACGTGGAAAGTTTCCCCTTTTACCTGCTGTTGGTGCACGCAACATCCATTATGATATTATGTAGGTTGCGATCTGCCAAAAGTCACTACACCACTTTACAACTACATGAAAGTCCAATAAAATGTATATTCGTAGTTCATAAAGTGAAAAGGGAATATTTCCCCACCGTCGTCTTCGTCTTGTTCCCTTCTTTCTCTATTCTATTTCCCGCTGTGCTAATCCTGTGCCTCATGCGAGTGAGTTGCTCTTTTCCTGCACCATTTTGCAGTCAAGGAAAACCGGGAAACCAACCTGCAGGAAAAGAATTTCACGTCACGTCTACTGTATGTGAGTGAATTCAGGCAGTAAAAAATTCGCATGTAAGTGTTTACTAGAACTTTAATGGAGATTCCACGTACATGCCCCACGCCATTCCATTACAAACTATGGTCTAGGCAAATTATCGTGCGAATACCCCAAATGCGTTTAACAATTACCGCAGCCATTAAAATTCCTTGCACCAGTAATTTATAATTGCTAGAAGCGAGTCGCAGAATTTTGCGTGTGCCTAAAGTTTACACAATTTTGCCATTACACTGAGCAATTTTACAGCAGAAAAAGTTATTACAGCGACGCAGTACAGTTTTATAGCTCAGCGGAGCAAGTCCGTGAACCCGCGAATAAAATAAAAAGTAACATACCAATTCTAAAACAATGGTTTCTTTAGTGCAGTAGGGAATGACTGCACTTCTTGAAGTCACGACGCTAAACTACTACTCGGCATGCCCAAAGGAGATACGGCCGTAAATCGAAAAGTTTGAAAGCCACAAAAGATGAGTGACAACCATCAGCGTTGAAGCCTCAGGTTAGACGATGCATCTTAATGAATTTTATGATTAAGTCGCCATTAGCAACCGTGTCCAACCAAATGCTCGGCAATGACAGGAGCAATAGATTTTGAAGACTGCTCACAAAGTCAACTATCAAGTTGAAAGGAATTTCAGCAACTTTTGGTATGCAAGTATGAAATGAACGCTAGGTAGACTGTAGTACGTCAAACACTTGGCTGGATTGCCCATTACAATCACACAGTTGAACTGAAACATGGCTAACTGTTTTTGCACGTTCGAACTGTCAATCACCGATTACGAAATAGCAAGACAAAACCTCCTTGTCAAAGACCATGCTTAGACCGTGGAGCACCACTCCATGCAAAAACAAAAGGCATGTTAAGGTTTAAGTAGCCAGCATACACAAAGGTAACTAACAAGTTAAAATGTTATCCACTTTTGAAGACAGTGAGGACCTCTCAAAAAGGAGTTAAGCAGGTACTTGAGTACTTGAGCTCCTGACTGAACAGATACTCACGTGCTTGAGTGCAAGTCGAGTTGACTGGTAGGAAAATTTGGGGAAAAGTTTCCCAGCTCATTTTATTATGGTTGACATTTAGGATGGCTCACTAAAGAGTGGACTGAAGTGCGTATTGTGTGTGAGCACTCTTTTAAGTGGGATAAGAAAAGATGTCAACGTTGACAGCATCAAGCTTCGCCATCAGAAAGAGAATGAAATGGGTAGTCTCATTCTTCGTGAGCCTAATGCCACAATATCATGGAAACAGAAAGGTTTAAGACTGCAATTATTTACTGTCTTGTTACCTAGTAGAAAACAGCAGGCTATTGCATAAGTATGAAAAGATGTCAACGTTGACAGCATCAAGCTTCGCCATCAGAAAGAGAATGAAAATGACAGCTGCTGTCTATCTTATCTAGAAGGCGGTTGTCCGATCGCACGTTGTGTGAATTCATATTTGTCTACCCGTAATACATGCATGGGCTTCCTCTATCCTCGTCAGACTCTGTGGAAAGAAGTGAATTGT
This sequence comes from Sminthurides bifidus, assembly GCA_009872375.1. Taxonomy (NCBI): domain Eukaryota; kingdom Metazoa; phylum Arthropoda; class Collembola; order Symphypleona; family Sminthurididae; genus Sminthurides; species Sminthurides bifidus. Next base: position 14,663 of record VRMD01001573.1, read on the forward strand.
ACTGTAAATCCTGGTGTAGGTTACATGCATGGATTGAGAATCCAGTATGAGTTACTGTATAGTTACTGCTAACTCCTTAAACAGATAAAGTGCTGTCAGACACGTACTATCATCACAAATCAATTGGACGGAACTAAGAATTTCGGCCCAAACAATAATATTGTCATATACACCGGACCAGACACAATGTCCCCTGTCCGAGGGATGAGATACTGCCAATCATCCGTATTCAAAGAGAGGAGCAGGGAATCTGCCAGGATGCAAAGATGTCAACTGTCCGCATGCCGCTTCAAGAGGTGATGCTACAAACAAATCTGGTATCTGATCAGTAGATCAGGTACTGGCGCTAGCCAAGTGGGAAACGATTGTCGATATCTTACTTAACTGGGAGTTACTTAATTTTTAGCTAAATCGAAAGGTCCACATTAACATTTCGATTGAGGTTGATTGTCATTGTAGTATTGCGTAATGAGCCGTAGTTTTGAGTCGGGTTTGCAACCTTGCCAAAATTTGAAACTCGTGGCTGCTCTGAATTGACGGAAGCCCTGTTCTGGTTTATGGCCGTGTCGCAATAATGTTTTAAATCCTATGACATGATTTCTCTTTGACTTCCGCCCACCTCAGGATCGTAAGCTTGTTTCTCTGTGACTGCACGCACTGAGAGTAGAAACCCCCCTGCTTGGCTGGAAAATCGCGGTGTAAAAGCCACAGTCTACTCAGTGTGAGTCAATCTGACCATACCTGTGGTTAATTAAAAGCCCGGGTTACTCATGCCCTCACACCTTGTTTTCCCCGGTGGATTCTCGACTCCTTGCACTCCCACGAGTTCTCTTGCTTGGCAGTACGTAGATAAGCATGAGCATACGACGAGAGAGAGGAGCTTTGACTTGAACTTGGTTCGGCTGTCTCAAAAAGTTAGGAAGGAAGAACAAGGGTGCTTGTATCGATTTTCCCGGGTCGGTTTATAATACCCGGGATAATACACTGCTGTGCTGCTGGTATCCGCGAGGGAAGTGGAGGTCGACTCTTGTGCACGCGGTTCTCAGAATGGTATTCCCTGTCCATCCCCCGTTAAGCACTCACCCTGTGTTCATTACCTGTTCCGGAGAAAGATCAGATTATTGCGCTGGACTCGCGGTGGGAACGGAATGGCTAGTCTCGAATATTAATAACACGCTGTTCGTGAGAGTTGACGTGTGCCGGACGTGTGCAGATATTGAGGAAAATTTCTCATATGTAACCAGCTCGTAATGACCCTGTATGGAAATCTGTGTAAATAAATAACTGACTCTTTGATTCTTCTGCTCAAGTGCCCGTTCGGAAACACGGCGAGGTTACAACCACCTTCTCCTTGCCTGCTTGCGGGTGAAATGTGCTCTGACATTACCGTCATCCGGGACCGTGTCCGTAGACTGAATGACCTGGGTAGTCTCATTCTTCGTGAGCCTAATGCCACAATATCATGGAAACAGAAAGGTTTAAGACTGCAATTATTTACTGTCTTGTTACCTAGTAGAAAACAGCAGGCTATTGCATAAGTATGAAAAGATGTCAACGTTGACAGCATCAAGCTTCGCCATCAGAAAGAGAATGAAAATGACAGCTGCTGTCTATCTTATCTAGAAGGCGGTTGTCCGATCGCACGTTGTGTGAATTCATATTTGTCTACCCGTAATACATGCATGGGCTTCCTCTATCCTCGTCAGACTCTGTGGAAAGAAG
>VRMD01001574.1:0-16384 GCA_009872375.1 Sminthurides bifidus
ATCTCTGCCTTAATGAGCTGTTTACTTAAACTTTCCTAAACACTGATCTAATACCGGCTACCTCCGAAACGCCTGAGTTTTACGTAGGCAAAACAATTTACCGCTCAAACCGAACATTTCTCGATAGCCATCGTGGCCATATTGTATGGGTTTCACTACTACTTCTTTACTAAATTGTTCAAACGCTTCGAGATAAGGCTGTAACCTTGAACTTAATCGTATATTCTCGTCTGCAGAACATTATATTGAAATTCTTAAAATTCACCGTCATTCTTTCCCTTTTCCACACCAATATCCCACACAGCTTTAAGCTATTCAAGTTCACGTTACTGTCTCATAATTAACAGACCGAAAGTTAACACTTTACCCTTTGCAGCCTACCTAAAGAGCTATACCTTGGTTATACCGAGGTTTTACTCTAAACTTAGCTCATTATTTTTTGCCACCGTACGCTCAATGAATAGTTCAAGTGTAAATGGAATGCCTTACCTGCCCTATTTCAGTAGCTGACATAAGAAACCCAGTTGTTCTGGATGGAATAGAAAACAGTTTTTCCAAAGTCGTAATAACAGCAACAAAATAAGTATGAAAAGTTCCTTGCAAAATGCATGTCATGCTGAATATAAAAAGAAAAGCTTTTCGGTTTGACAAGAACTGAAGACATTGCGGCTGAAAAGTTGACCACCCGTAAGCAAACCTCCCGTCTTCATCTGCACACTCTACGCTCCCGTCCTCCCGACATCCCGCCTGCCGTAGGTAACAAAATACATTGGGTCAAAGTTGGTTTGTGATGTGATTCGAATTTTTATTTTTTGCATTAAAAATAACATCCGTGCACCCACCTCATTATCTACGTTTCCTTTGGCCGTTTTATCCAGCCACGGAGTGCTTTCCAACTCCAGCTCTTCATTTTGCTGAAAAGAGAATTCTGCATTACATATCAAGGCAGTTAACTGTCATGAACCTTCGGATGGAAAGGCCTCAAAGTTGAAAGTGGAAACTCAGGTAGCGGCTTACCTCCTTTGATTCGTTGTCAGGAACGGTAGGTGAGTTATTCATTATTATTCAAAAGTTACATTTGTACCGGTACGATTTCTGGCAGTATTGTGACTACTGCTGACAAATTACTTATACACAAGAGCTACTATTAAGCACACAATATTATTGCCTACGCTCACTGACAATCAGTTCCCGGCCTGGCAATTCTCCTTCAGCTGCCAGCGCTGTGATGTAAAATTTTTTTACCGTAAGCAAATGCGTCCCTAATGTATCATCCTTTCCACATTAAAGATTTCGATTCCAACCCTTATTAGACTGCCTGACGAGCTAAAAAGAAGTAAGGAGCTTGGGTCGTCCAAGAAGCTAATCCTCTCTGCCTAACGCTGTCAACTTAAAGTCATTAGCTGCTTAAATTTCAACTCCTGAATGGCACCGGTAACGAGTAAACACTGATAAGCGAAGCAAGTAGATTAACGTTAAACAGAAATCGTTAGTGCGTTTCAGTGCAGTCCCTGCAGAATTATTATTTCCATTAGCGCTTTACTGAAGCCGAGGTAGAATACAAATATTTATAAGCGCTATTGACACCTTTTCACATGTTCGTAACAGCTCCTAATACACACTGCACGTGCATATGCTCTCTCTTAAGTGTTTACAAAATTAGCCTACACGTTAAACGAATGATTGGGCTGCTGAAAGGAGAGTATTTCTTAAGTATTGATTCGCTTATCCCTAGGACAATAAATGCCGAGAGGAGAAAAATCACAGGATCAAGTTTCACTTCCCTAATAAACGGATCGCTGACGCCACGTTGATCTCATAATTAGCTCATTGATTCTCGTTGTAATTTTAAGCACGATGAAATTACATTGTGAATGAGAATCCTTCTCACTCATGCCACTCCAATTACTGGATTAATACATTTAATATTATAACCCTACCATTTCTCCCACTCCCTGCCTATTACCTATTGTCTACCTGGCTGCAGGCAGGTGATGTTGTACCACGCGAATGTGCACACTCAATTTCGCATTCTTCCTTGGCTAGTCTCGAGGACCACCGAGTTAGTACACTTTTCCCCCAGCGAGATGGCTTATTGCACACATACACACGGTAAATTTCACCAAAAAATCCCCCATGTACATACCCAGACTCTCAGACAGACGAGGTACACTCACGAGCACGAAAACAAACTTTATCAAATGAATGAATTCGTCGTATGTCTACCATGTAACTTGCCTCTTTTATCCGTCTCGTACTCCTGTGTTTTGCTTTGCCACATTTTAATATAGCAGCGTCGTCATGTCCTCTAATACGAATTGATAAGCGGCATAGTACGCATTACGCACCTTGAAATTTTATTTAAGCAATCAAACATTTCCTCAAGACTCGTACTAGCTTACTGCCTCGGGCCTTTTGCTATCGGCTGCCGTCTAAGCGCTTTCCTCAAGCTTTAAGTGCGTGATTTTTAACTAATGCACTGGTTGGAAATGAGAATTCAACTTTTGTGGGATGAACATGGTAGAAATTATCTATGAAAAGGTGCGGTTCCATGCTTGGATCATTCCATTATGCACATCTCTATAGAATTTTTTGGCGAATACTTTGAGAGCAGCATTAATTCGTATGCTTATTAGTTATGGATAGGACTCTATAGATGCAAAGTCATTTGATGGCCTGCAAAGTTTTTGTAACATTTCGGAAAAAGGCTCCTGGACTAGTCATATTAGGGCCAAACAATTGTCGGTGAAATGATTACGCCACCTGAAGAACTTCTACCCTGTGTTTTACGGAGATCAAGTACTTATAGGTGAGGTAGCATTACACAGGCGGTTAGTAAAAGAGATGGCAATGATGAGGACTAGGAAGTTCAAGGTGACGAAATGGCTTTGATGCAAAATGATTACGCAACCTGAAGAACTTCTACCCTGTGTTTTACGGAGATCAAGTACTTATAGGTGAGGTAGCATTACACAGGCGGTTAGTAAAAGAGATGGCAATGATGAGGACTAGGAAGTTCAAGGTGAAGAAATGGCTTTGATGCGTCTTCTCAGGCGACCGTCAAACTATAGTACAACAAACCTGGACATCGGTCCTTATATTGTGAAAACAAACAAAAAATTAATAAATAAGGACAACAAAGTTATTGCATTGCCTTGATTTATGAATCGTTTGCAAAGCTCAATCACGGAATCCTTACAGCTTCAAAGGAATACTGCCGTTATCGTATCAATGTTACTTTGTCCGTTCAACGTATCTATTCATCATGCTTTAATACAACGCAGAAAATTGGTTTAATGTTCAAGCAAAAGTATACTTAAATATAGTGATGACGCTCACAATTAGCTTACTCTTGTATCATTTTGTTAGTTAAGGTGTCATGACATTCGTGGGTTGAGACAGCCTATTACAGCAATAACCGTTACTAGCTTACCGTATAACTACTAGTCGTAGAGCATATTACCATAGTTTGTTATTTTCATCATTCCTTAGCAATCCTAGTTCATAGACTATTTGGGCCAACAGACGTGGTACTGTTGCTGTGTACTAAACTTAGCATGCTTCCAGACTTGACATCATCCTCGTGATAAACTTCCCGCGAAGGTTCCGACAATGCAACCAAACTGTACAAAGACGAATAAGATGGTCAAAATTCACAGTTAAGTACTCCACTCCAATCATATTCACCATGATTGCTGAACTGGTGACTTACCTGAACCCACGTCTAGTGGATTCCTCATCAAATTGCTCTAAATCTCGCATCTGTTTTTCTTGCAACAGACGATTACGCTCTGCCTTCTCGCTGTTGAATTGCTGCAGTTCCTCGCGCATCTATGAATCAGCATTTTGCGTTAGTTCAATAAGCACTGTACAGTTGGAAGTTGTTAACCTACAAGTGTGATTATGCGATCTTACCTTCTGCTCCAGTAGAGCTTTCCTGACAGCTACTCGATCCATCAATTCCTTTCTCTCTCTTTCCCTTTGAGCATCGGCCTGCATCCGATTCTTGGATTGGTAAGCGATAAGTATTTCTCTTTCGCGCTCCAGCTTTTCCTTCAACTGCTGTACTTCAACTTCTTGGGACTCATCGAGCCGAATCTGAAAACAGAATTTTTAGTCTGATCAGTCACGTAATAAACGGTATGAGTTAAACATATAAAAACAGGGATTGTACGAAGACCATTTATAGGGTCAGCATGCAAACAAATACATAAGCATTTACTAACCGACTGCTTCTGAAGCATTTCTGCTATGCTCTGCTCGTATTGTTCACCGAGCAACGCCAACTTGCGTCTTTGCTCTTCTTTTAATTTCTTGATTACTCTCTTTTGATCTTCTTTTGGAGTTGTTTGAAGGATTTGGGACTTAAGCGCTTTATACTGTACAGTTTGGATTTTGCACGTATCCACTGAACTGTTTGCGAATCTGTATTTCTTTCTGCTTTAAACTCTTTGGTTGCTGTTTCAATTCCATCGCATGCTTCTTTTTCAGTTCGTTTTCAGCTCGTTTCATATACTCCTCTTGATTTTGAAGTTCAGTCATATGCAACTTCTTCACTTGCTCTTCTCGTAATTGGTGCACCGCTCTTTGCTGCTGATATTCCAGATCTTGAGTCATTTCATGCTGTCTACGAAGAACTGAATGAGCTTGTTCTAGTTGGCTTTGACGCTTGCTCAGCTCCTGAAATTGCAAATTAGAAAATTAAATCCTGACTCTATTACATTTGTGGCAAAAGAGGTAAATAAACACATACCTCTCGTAGTAGTTCTTCGGCAACCTGGTGAATGGATAATAGTTTCCTTCTCCTAAATTTACGAACTTCTAATTCCAAATAATCTTTCTGGTTCACACGCATGCGCTGTTCGTCTTGCTGTTCTTGAAGCTTCAAGTTATCCTTTTGCGACCTAAAATATAATACGTTCAAGTTATGAACGATCAGGTGGAACGTTTAAATACAACTTCTGATCAGATCGAAGCTTACTGTAAAGTGGCATCACGCTGGCGCTTAGGCGTCGAATCATCTTGACTTAGCTCTTTCTTCCACCGTTCTTTGTTCTGTTTATACTCTTTACGCTTATGGAGCTCGAAATTCTTCCGTTCTAGCTCTTGTCTGGCTATTATTTCTTTCTTCAGTCGTTTCTCAGCGCTGCCATTTTGTTTATCCTGTGTATCAAATATTCCCCACATTATTGCGTTAATCCCTTGCTACCTTGCAAAATTAGAGAAACCTGGTAAACTGTAAAAAACATACCTTTCTTTCCATTTCCTGAGCATGCCTTGCTTGGAGTTTTTCTAGCTCCCTTGAGAACTGCTGCAGAAGGTTTTCGTATTCGGTATCTAACAGTTTACGGTGAGCTTCCATCTCCAGTCGACATTTTTCTTCAAGCTAACAAAAATAAGAAATGAAAGCACAAGCACCTTGATAATGCTAATGTGTAAATTATCCGCGTATATCTTACTTTGAGCAAAGCAGACTGATGCTCACGACGCATACGTTTGTAGCCGCTCATCTGCTCATACATATCTTCTTGCATGTGTTCTTTTTGCTGCTTTGTTACGATTGAAGTTGTTCTGATAGTCGCGAAATTATTCGGTCTTTCAACAGAGGACGCAAAAGATCCCTAAGAGTTCACATAATTTTGGTTAATCTGTCACAATTCAATACCTTCTACTTCCGCTTTCAGACTCAACAATTACAAGGTCTTACCACTGTGCTATGACGAGGAGTGTGACGAAATAACTCATCATGATCGGGCGGTAGCGGAATTGAGTTTGTAGATGATGACTGGGATGAGGCTGATACACCAACTGATCGTTCGGAATTAAGACTATTACTTTTGCTGCTATCTCCTCCCACCAATTCTGGTTCCGCTGAAATAGCATGACAACGCAAGGTTAATCTCGAAAATTCTTGTGCTACCGGAAACAACAGCTAGAGCAGATCACTACATTGCTTACCGTCATCCACACCAGAAAAGTCTTCAGTCATTAATATTTTCTTCATCTTCCTATAATTCAAGTTATCCAGGTCTCTAACGGCAGCTTTTGTTCTTGCGATTAAGTCAATTAAAACTTGGGGTGATCTAGCCCGTGTCATAAAAGGATGCATTAAAAGTCGTGAGCAGTTAGGTCTCTCAGTAGGATTTTTCTTAAGACAAGCGTCAACGAATTTGCGGAAGACATCAGACCAGTTTGACAAATTCCCAAGGGTAGGACTTTCATTTTGCGCAATATGGTACAAGGCACTCATTGCGTTCATGTTGAAGTAAGGTGGTTTTCGCTCGGCTGTAGAATATAATAACCAAAAGCATGTTAGATCGAATCGAGAAATGAAAAACAGATGGTATAAAGTGCAGTACCAATTGAATAGAGACACCTACCGAGTTCAACACAGGTGATTCCTAGAGACCATACATCTACTTTGCCATCGTATTGTCCCTCGTCCATAGCTAGAATAACTTCAGGTGCCATCCAATACGGTGTGCCTACAAAACTGTTTGCAGGGCATCCAATACTGGCAGATCCAAAATCTGCTAATTTCACGGTTCCATTCTCTGTGAGTAATATGTTTCCGGCTTTGACATCTCGGTGTATCCTATTGATTGAATGTAAATGCTGCAGTCCTTTTAAGACGCCTTCACATATAGCCGCTATTTCATCTTCCTTTAAAGGCCTCTTATGAACTTCAATGATGTCTGATGCGGAACCAAGGCAGTATTCCATGACNGACGCCTTCACATATAGCCGCTATTTCATCTTCCTTTAAAGGCCTCTTATGAACTTCAATGATGTCTGATGCGGAACCAAGGCAGTATTCCATGACCAACTGAAATCAATAGTACCATTGCCGTCACGTACAGTAACGCTTTAGCTTATTATGAAAAACACAGCAACTAAAGCGTACCCAAGCGGTATGTTCCTTGAGGTAGCATCCCTTATATTCGATTGTGTTTGGGTGGTTAAGCGACCGGAGAAAACGAATTTCTTTGAGGATATCCTGCCATTTGTCCATCGATTGCTTCCCAGTATATGACATCTTCTTGATGGCAACCACCTCCTTGGTTTCCTTGTGTCGGGCGAAGTAAACTGCCCCGAAGCTTCCATGGCCGATTTCTCTCAAATCTTCAAATATCCGTTCCGGGTCATCTTTATTAAACAGTTCTGCTACTTCAGGATTCTTGAGTCCGTACGGTTTTAGATACATGACGAAAACTGGCCCAGTTTCGCTGTCCGGCACAACCACTCCTTGGCTACTGACCTCTCATTTAGTCTCTATTCACTTGCGTAACTTCTTTCAATATTTTGTAACTGCCTCAAATAACTGCTTAACAGTTTAACGATGCCACTACAGTATGTAAATTCTCCGGTTAAAATCTTGACTCAACCGGCGAGATAAAGTGCTATGGAAGGATTATAATCCCACCACTAACTTGAATTAGACGTCTTAAAATAAATTAAAAGACTAAAAACACTATCAAAAAGCACCTCAAACAGCAAAAGATCCGCAGCAGCGGTCAAATCTCTACGGCTTCATCCATAGCTTCTGCAAAAAGAAAAATCAGAACAAAATTGCATTAATGCTAGTTGTTAAACAACTTCAGCATTTTCAACGCGTTAGTAAGACACTATGCTAGTTAAGCCCAAATCCGTCGCTAATGCATCGACCTCACTAATTAATGTGCATTAGGATTAGCAATGCGATACAACCGATCAAAACAGACTCATGAAGCGTATCTTACCATGCATACTACGGATTCCGTCTTCAGTCTTTGGAAGATCCTTTGGTTATGCTGTAGTTTCGCTCGCATTGACTTTGAACTGGGCACGACACATTTGAACGGTGGCAACAGGAGCTATTTCGTATTCGAATTGGCCAGGCAATATCCCACGCATAATTTCAGTCTTTTTCAAACCATTCAATCAAAGTAATTGGCTACAAGGAGAGCACTTTTTGCAGCCACAGGCACTGAAGTGCAGCCCCATGGAATCGTAATTAACTGTGTGAGTTGCGTTGCTCTCACATAGCTGAACCATTAATTCACTTCCGTGCGTTCAAGCAATCGTAATCTGCACGGACATTTAATCATTCTCACTAATCGTGGAAAACAAGGCTACCGCTCCAGATATAAACTCGGATCAGAAAGTTGCAATTCCTTGGTTTTTATATGATCCACTATCATCAAACGTGTCCACGGACATGCTCTTATCTCAGTTCACAACCAACATGCTGGCGTCACATTCCCAACATTCCTCCCACCAGGGATTTCACTCAAGCATAAGGGCACATACCGAACCTATAAATCACTAATTTAAAAATCCTTCATTGAGTCAAGCACTCAATCTCCTTCATTGTTTCGTCACACCTAAGTGATACACACTGCACTGCCATCCCTCCAATCCTGGTCAATCCATCTCTCCGTGTCCAGGCAAATTCCAAACTCTCCAGGTTAATTTGCCATGAATGTCAGTGAATCCTTCCTGCATCCACCCCCGCGTTTGCTTCAGCAAGTGCCTGCAACAATAAAACATTAGACTATGTTCATACAGAAAAAGTCCTCATTTCGCACTGGGACCGTAACTCTCAAGTCGTGAGTTCCATTTAAATTACCATCACAAAACCCTTGATAAACATTCAATTGCCAGCATCAACTGAAATGTTTCATGCTCGGAATTCACAGGGATCAACTACATGCGAAGAAAGAGAATTAAATGTACGAACCACGGCTAATGACTGTACCTCTGTTAGGGACCAGATTCCAGGGGGATGAGTCCTCCAGAAAATGGATTTGCTCTTTTAATTGTTGGCCTTTGAAGGAAAACTTGTAAACTTTTCACCAGCAGGAGGACAGAAAGAGAATCGCGAACCGTATTAATAGTTGAGAAGGCAGGCAGGAGGAAAGGAGATAGCTGTAAAGCAATAGCAACACACTGCAGCGGTTTCACTATATTCGCTCTGCCCTGCTATGCTATGTGGTGGTCCTTCCTTTTCACTTCCTTATTCTTTCCGTTCATCAGAATCAGAATAATCATCAGGATACGATTCGCCTGCACTTGAGCCCAGTACGTTAGTCCCTACTCCCAACATGGACTTCACATATACGGGCATTACCACAGCCAGCAGACGAGAGACCGTGCGAATCAAGCATGTAATGCATAGACCCTTCCTCCTTTTCCTCGAGTCCTTCCTTCCTACGTAAAATGTGAGACGTTTAAGGGCGACAGCAACATACATAATTTTTCACTCGCAATCGTCCGTAGTCAGTTGGCCAGCCATACGGTACTCTCTCTCACAGCTACACTCTTTCAATGGTGCTTCACGTCCGCAGCACCATAGGCGTACTCCGCTACAGACCTCACATCATTCCTCCGGCTTTTACCTCATCAGAATGAAAGGTCCGTCTCTCTCCCCGTGCTTCTCACATATCAGTCACTGCGAGTAGAGAACACATACCAGCTCTTGGCCCTCAACTCGATTTTATGATGCAACTCCAGCATTGGCGAACGAGCCCTAATGCATACTTTTATCATCCACCTTTAACTGAAGCATTTTAAACCCACCGTGTTGAGATGCCGGATCGTCCGACTGAAGCAGATGTACACTGTTGTCTACGAAAATACTGCCTACATCTGTCCTGATTTCCTCCTTCAATTTGTCTGCCTGCGTACCTTTAAATTGTCATCTTGTAAATACATTGTATTTGTTTCACCGTTTCGGATCAAATGCATCTCATTCTCCTTCGGCTGTAGCAGGACTTTCGGATCTGCACGGATTTAGTAATCTTTCCTGTTTCCAGGTATGCGTCTCCTGTCGACGGTGGCGTAATGTAGCGTCTCCTCGGCATATTTCATTAATGCGATGGATAACTAACTTCGAAGCCGGTTTGTCGCTTGTGTGAGCAACAACTACTAAACTTAGTTACTTTGAATAACAGTGATTTTCGTACGTTTCCGCTTCTTCGTAATTAAAATGTTCTTAAGTCTCCCTTCCGGTAGCCAGAATGGCGATCAGCAAGAGTTGTCGGTGCTGAGATATACCGAACTGTGAATATGTCAACTCATTATTTTCTAGCCGCCTCACAAATCGCTCAGTTCTGACTATAAAGGAAATAATGCGACGACAGGAAAAACCTCGGTAGTGTAGTAATGCATTCAGATATTCGCTCACATGTGCTCCGTGTGCAACTTACATACGGAACTTTCATTGAAATTCTTGCACTACCATCTTCCGGTCTCTCTTACTCCACTCTCAGGAACTCGACTTTCTCCAAGAAGAGGCCACCCTGAACGCCCTGAATGTCAATCAGGGAGGAGAGATCATAACAGAATGTAGTCACAGACCTTCCTCTCTCACACTCATGTCGTTCATTTTATTCAACTTCTCTCCGTTCGCTATAGCAGTGGAATTGTCTTGTGTGCCGTGTGCTGTCATTGGGTATGTACATGCGATTGTGCTGGTTTGGTCCGGTCAGAATGCGGCGCAAGAAGCAATGAATATATAATATATATACTATGAAACTGACGCCGTCCACGAATGTAAATAAATAGTACACTGAAACTGTATTCTTCATACAGCGCATTCATTCCAGTTGTCTCTGCTACGTCGTTCTATTCCACTTGCTGTTTGTGACCGATTAGGCTGACTGCACTGACGAAGTTTTGTATTGGAAATTCTCTCGCCATTAACCAATACCACTTCTCTAGTTACTACTTGAAGGAGGTTTGCTTGGATGATTGATTTCAAGGTGTGTAAAGCGAGTTAAAGGACTTGATTGTTTCTGGTAAGTTGCTTAAATACAGCGTCATAATAGTTTTCCAGTGCTTAAGTTTTTTTCAACCTACGGCTAAATATAGTTTTCCGGCTTTGCAGGTGATTTGACATCCTTCCGCGCGTCCTGCACTTCGTTTGAGGAAACATGTCAAGAAATGAGTGCCGCGTTTATGTTGGAAATCTGCCCCCTGACATCAGAACTAAAGACATTGAAGACTTGTTTTTTAAATTTGGGAAAATACTGTATGTAGACCTCAAGAATCGACGTGGACCTCCTTTTGCGTTTGTTGAGTTTGAAGATCCGAGGTAAGTCGCTCGGTTCAATTTATTTTCAGAGACAGTAGCATCTGCTTCGGTACAGTTTGCGCAATTTACTTTCAGTTTGTACACGTGGCAGTTGGATATATTCCATTGAGCTAATGACTGTTGCTGAAGCTAGTGAGTGGAGCTGAAGAGCTGAGGGTCAACAGTTAGATGTGGTAGAAATTAAACATGCCGGTTGATGCGTTGGTCGACCGTGGAAAGCTAGGAGGCTCATTTAGATGATTTTCTTGAGGGAGATCAGATTGTAAGATAATCTAATTAGCTTTTGGAGGTATTGTGCCAATGAATGTTGGACTAAGTAAGCAACAGAGCTGATGAAATGAAGGAAGGGACGTCGCGGTAGAAACTGGTTCAATATTTAACATGACAATGGTGAATTGAGCAGAGACGCGGAAGATGCTGTTAGTAAACGAGATGGATATGACTACGACGGCTACCGGCTTCGGGTAGAATTTCCACGAGGAGGAACTCGAGGACGAAGTAGCGGTGGCGGCAGAGGTGGTGGCGGTGGCGGCAGCAGCGGAGGAGATCGAGGAAGAGGAGCTCCAGCCCGTCGGTCACAATATCGCGTCGTCGTAACGGGTACGCAACTACTCTTACCTTCTTCATTCGGATTCTTCGGATTTCACAGCTCTGCGTGGGATGAGGATGGTTCGCGCGCGCTGTTGTTGGGCCTATTTTTAAGGATGAAATTTGGATTTGGATAATGGATTTCGCTGATTTGGACAGCATCAAAGTGTTAAAGGCTCAAAGTATAGAATCTGAAACAGGATTCGTTTTTATGTGTTGTAAAAATGCTTAACCGGTGCGCTCGAAACATCATGTGCAGACTTGGTGGAATTACATTGTATAAAACGTTATGTGGGATGAGGATTGAAATCGGAGCATTGGAAAGGATCTATGGATTGTGGAAATTGAACTCGTAATAGGACTTCCACCGAGCGGTAGCTGGCAGGACCTCAAGGATCACATGCGAGAGGCTGGAGATGTCTGTTACGCGGATGCTTACAAGGATGGCACTGGGGTTGTGGAATTCCTCCGTTACGAAGATATGAAATACGCGATAAAGAAGTTGGACGACTCCAGATTCCGATCTCATGAAGTAATCATTGAAAGTTGTTATAATCTCAAAACTTTGTTGAGTTTGTGGTTTTTTGGAGCAGTTGATGATACTGATGTTTCTCTACTTTTTTCTTTTTAGGGAGAAAGCTCTTACATTCGCGTCAAAGAAGATCATGGGACTGGTTCATCTTCAGGTGGACGAGAAAGCCGTGGAAGGTCTCGAAGCCGAAGTTTTTCTCCGCGTCACCGCCGAGGATCCCCTTCATACTCGCCAAAACGAAGTGCATCAAGGAGCCGATCTCGATCTAGATCGTATGACCGTCGTTGAAGGTGACGCCTAAATGCCTATGTGTTTTGATAACCAGGACTTAGCGACTGTCATATCAAGTAGCAGACAGTAAAATTGTGAATGATCAAAATTATTTGAGAGGTAAAAAATAATCTTAACCAGCTTCAGTTGATCATCTTCAAGTAACAGGGAAGCAGGCAATTTTTTACTTGTTATGATTAACATATACGTTCCAGTTTAGCACGTAGTTGCTTATTGAAAATGCAGCACTGCGAGCCTACATTCTTACCTAAGTATTGTTATGATCCATGAAGTTGGATAGCTATGCTTCAAGTTAAGATGATATAGTTATCATATGAATAGAGTAAATGGTATATCCATGCATATATATTCTGCGTAGAATTGAGAAATTTCCTATGGTGAGGTACGGTTAAACTGCTATTTGAATAAATTTAAATGTTTCAACTTTTAATTCAGCTGCTCACTAGCGAAAAAGCTAGATTAATCATCAGTAATAAGCTAGGCATTGCGAAGGAAAGAGTGAAACATTTCGTCACATTATGACTTTGTAGTTCTATTTTAATCTCCATGTATTCGCGCATTATGAAGTGATTGTACATTTTCACCATTCCACTAGCTCATGTCGGGATGGCAGGACCGCGCTGCTTATGGGGGTTTGATTCTCAAATTTTCTAGCATGATAGCGTTTATTTGTATGTGAGCTGATTATGATGGTATTTTAGCACTGAGTGAGCTTTTCCCTCAACCTCCTGCAAATGTTTTCCCTGTTTCTCAGTAAAACTGCCACCGAGTTAATTCTCTGTTCTGCAGTTGATTCTCTTCACTTGTTCTGTTCACACTAGTACGAACTATTAAAATAGGCACAGTCACCGACTCCTAGACCAGCAGCTCAACTTTCCGGTGTTCTTCGCAGTCTGTTTAGTCTTTCCACTTATTTGTCGTGAAATTAATGTTGCTCACTCAGTGAAGTGTTGGCTAAGCATTGTGTAAACGTATCCTCCAATTGTCGATACTGCGTCATTTTAAATCGCTCTCCGCCCATGTCATCATTGTAACCTGAAGTTTTGCAAGAGAAGTGAGTGCCCCGTCGGTTTTCCTCATGTCAACACACGAGCGGCTCATCGGTTTAATAAGTGTCCAGTGCACCTCGTCTAATTCTCGCTAGGTGCAAGTGCCGTGAAAGCAGAACCTCATGGGAGTTTCTTGTGAGCCAAACTATTTAAATATGACCCGGAATTGTAAGTTATGCATCACATTACTTTAAAGCCTTCACTCAAAACGATCCGACTTTTTGCTGACACTGAACACGCCAGTAACCACCCTCCACCTCAATCTCTTCTTGCACTCACCGTTTAATATGTTCCTCAGGTCTGAAATGTAACTATTTGGATATTTTGCTGAAACCAAAGCAAGTTTGTTTTAACATTAGCTCACTATAACGAATCAAAGCCGTAACCACTGGCCCCAATAGATACTAGTGGCTCCTCTCCGCAATTTCAACATTGAGGGTAATGAATTACACTAATGCAACCTTGTATGCCTCGCGCTCTATACCGTTTGGATCCGGATGTGAACCAATGGCAATATATCCCTTGCACGATCTTACCGCAAACATTCCGAAATTCGCGTCCGCTAAAAACTCCTGCTTTGTTTTCTTCGCTAGTTCTCGCTTTCCTTCATATCTCCACAGCTTTAGTTTATGCATTAGTACCAAGAACGAACGGTTTTCTCCTTTTCTGTTTTTTCTTTCCTCGTGCAATATCCACGTAGCAATTTTCTAACTCCTTAAGTTTCCTTGTAATGTGGTAGCCGGGGTGTATTTTAGGCCCGAGACAAAAATAAAACATCGAGGATTCGTGCAAGACATTTTTCTCTCAGTCCCCTCGCTTCCTATACATACCACCCCACCCACCTAACGCAGCATCACACATCCACCATATCATTCTTGTCCTTAATACCATTGCATTCTCTCTTCGCCAAATGGCTAACGTGACCGAAGTGTTATCGTAATAATTCGCTCTTGCTAACTTCTCTCAGAGCATAAACTACTAGACGGGTGTATCCTCAGAGAATCATTCCGCGAATATACTCAGGTATTTGTACCACTCGTACTTTCACGGTTGCTTGGATCCTTACGAGACGCATATCCCCCTAACGGAGCAAGCATCTACCCGATTTGCGAATTTGCCGTGGCACTTGCAGCAGCAAAAGGGCGGCCGAAACATTTAGTAAGAAGGAACAGGGTAACTGGGAGCATAACGTGACGAAAAAATGCGAAACATGTTTCTTATTTTCAATCTTAGATTTTCCACTCCAATCCGGTCATCACATATGACCCAATCGTTTTACGTTTCGCTCATCACAATATAAGTTCTCACCATCCTGTAAGCATTGCGCAAATATAAACTTCTTCCTTATACATCGTCAGTAACCGCAACTAGAATTGCTCCATCCTTCTCTTCTCTCACCCAGTTACTACCGGATGATGGGCTTTTGACATTTAAGATGGGCTAGGGACCAGCAATTTTCTCATCTAGGTAGGCACGATAAGCATCCTGCTAGGGTATTTCTCCAACAGCGGTTACCGAATGTAACTACTGCTCCAAACTAAACTAAAGCAGCTGTCCGCTTTCTGTTACCACCTCAGCAACTTAAAGCACCGACCAGATTATTTCTACACGCTGCACATTTTTCGAAACCCTCCCGAGGTTAAAATTAGCAAGCCATCTAAACAAGTCTTGTCAGTTCTCCTGCTACTTGCATAGTACGGACAACTCCGGAAGCGCACACACAGTAGCGTCTTTTGTCTTCTCTTACATCCTCCTACTATTCTCAATTAACACCAGATTCGTCACTTCTAGATTTAGCTCTATTCTTCTTGAATTATATCGGAACCTGTATATACTTGATCCTGCAGCATTAGATAAACACAAGTCACGCAAGTTTGCTTCACTGGTGAAATTCTTACACTTTCACCCTCAAATTTGCAACATCTGTTGCCATCACCCCACAGCGAGTACTTGTACCGCTTTCACTTTCCTCCACATACCTGCTATTTACCTCGAATCCTTGCCCTTGGTTTCGCGGAATTCAACGTCAGTGATAAGTGCTTTAATACATGGATCCAAAGAAGGAACATCCACCGGATTCGAAGAAGAAGGCGGCAAAAGCACAAAATTTGCAACGTCTAAGATTGCAAAATCAGCCACCGCTGTCAGCCGAAGCCAAAGAAAGATGGTTGTTAACTCGAAAGACATGGAGGTACATGACGGACACCGTGGGAAATTTTCTTCCTCTAGAGTACAAGCAAGGTGTTCAGCAACAAGTGTCACGCGTGTCTCAAGTTTCTCAAAGTGCTAGTGGTGGTAGTGGTGAAAGTTGCCGAACAGATGCATCAACTCAAAGTTTCAACACACAGGCGTGCTCTGCTGAAATACTACGTTTCCAGGCTGTTGGAGAGAAAAGTTTTCAGAAAGCTTGTGATGACCAAAAAGAGTTTCTTCTATGGACACAAACTAGACCGACTCCTCTGTCCGGTCCAGCACTACAGGAGCGAAGGATTGCAAAATCAATTGTGCAGCGTCAGACATCTTCGCAAGGTACGTCATCAGAACATCCTGTTGACAGTAGCAGAGGCAGTTCGACAGCCAAGACAGATTTTGATGACGAGGACGATGATTCGGAAATTTGGATGGAGAAGGATGAATACGATGAGTACGGCGATGATGACGAGGTCATCACAGTGCGTGAAAGGGTTACAGTTGACCATGATAGTGGAGTGAGAAGAAGTAGTGAAAGTGGAGCTTCAGCGCATGTGACTGCCGAAGAGGCTGCATATGATCTCACCTCCGAGCCAGAGAAAGTGTATGTGTCAGTGGGGGTGCAGACAGAGGACATCCCTCTACCGCCTTTTGCGCTCC
>VRMD01001575.1:0-16374 GCA_009872375.1 Sminthurides bifidus
AGGATCCACGGGATGCGGACGAGATGAGAGTGAGAGAGAAAACAAAGCACGCAAACGGGTAATAAGCTGTAAAACGTGCCTAATGATCCTTTCGCACCTTTTCCACACCTTGTGTTTGCCAGGCTGTGAGTGAATTCAAGCAGAGTGATGCTGAAATCGCCTAATCAGATGTGATGGTTCTGTACATTTAGAATTTCAGTTAGAGTTAGGAATCAGATTGAAGTTATCGATGCTGTTAGCCAAATACAATGGTTGAACACTCGAGAAACGAACTATGTGGCCTAAAACTGTCTTATTCGGAATCTTCACATTGGTTTATTTTGAAGGTCCGGCATATGATTCTAACAAAATTACGCAGGTACCGCGTAAACGCAGATTTTCAAGCACGTCAGGTTGAGTAAAAAAAACGATCCTAGGACTTTGACACCTGAGAATACGTGAGACATTAGTAGAAATAAAGTGAAAATTGCCGATTAAACTTAAGGGTAAAATCCCATTAGTCGTAGAAAGGACCAAAAACGTTCAATCTTTACAACCAAAATGATTCCAAAGCAAAGATTTTACGCAAGCCCAGCCTCCTCCCCGCTTTCAGCGAATGCAACATCGCGTCTTGAACATAAGCTCCCCCTCCGTTTCCCGGTTGGGTGCGAAGCGATCTGCTTCGCATCTCTCACCTCTGAATCTCCCAAGATTGTACAATGCTTTAGAGCTGTGCAAGCGTAAGAATGGAGAGATGGACGAAAGGGAAAGTTTTTCACCTGCAAAACACTGTGGATAAGATCATAACTCAAATTTCAATCTTAACACCTTGTATGAAACAAGCTTATCTTTTAAAGCGCATCTGTGGCACACCGTAGGAAGCGGACCGTAAGATTGGCCACTTAAACCCTTAAAATCACTTACCAAGCGTCATTCAATTACGGAACGTGTGCACGCGAGCAGGGAAGGTGTTGTCCTGAAGGTTATTGGGTGCGGAACCGACCCTGGTTAAAAACCATTCGTTGGTCATTTTCTAGCCGTTAGTTAATCGTATTTAACTTATAAATATTGCAGTCAGTGTAAATTCAAACAGACTTGGTCACGAGCTCCTATCATGTCTGAGAAGAATTTCTGTGACTCCAGTACCGTAGATAGAAAGACTCGAAGTAGTTTCTCCATCGACTCCATTTTGAGCAGTGCCAACTCATTATCATTAAGTAATGAGAACAACGTTGCGGCAAACCTCAAGGACGGTGACAAAATCACCGGATTCGATTCCAGTGACAATGGAGAAGATAACTCGGTGAAATCTCATTTCGATGAAGATCGCTACGACTCGGATTTGGATGAGGAAGAAGACGACTTGAGCTGTGAAATCGAAACATCCCTTAGCTCAACAGCCAAAGCTGGAGGCGAAATTAGTGAAGAGTCTCGGGATTATTTGCAACGTGAATCACCGTTAAGAGGAAGGAACGACCCTTTATTAAACGTTTTGAAACCGTTGCCACTGTACTCAGGATTGCCGCTACCGCCGCATGGAAGTCATCAGCTCTTTCACCCCCATGGGGTGGGTTCAAGTCATGCGGGTAAAGTATTTCAGCCTAACTCTTCAAAAATTTAGTTTATGTTTATAGGGCACTGTTGCAACCAACAAAGCTAGTTCCATCAATTTCATCAGATTTTGGTTACTACTTCGGTTTTGGCGTTAAAGTTCTCACATTTCACCTTCCCATTTTCAGATTACCCCCAGATGTGCGTTCAGAATTTCTTTCCTTTCCCCATGCCCGTGGGCTCGTCAAGCTGGCCTCCGAAACCAAGCAATATTTTGGGCTTGCAAGGTAATTAATTGAATTTTTCAGCATTTACTTTAAAACTAAGCAGATTCTAGTCGCTTTAACCGAGGGGGCATGGCTGAAGACTTGATGGGACAGGAGCATTACTGGTAGGGCAGATGCTTGCCGTACACGTGTAATAAAATTGCATACTTTCGTATAGATAGTTTGATTGCTTTAACACCTTTCAAATCCTATTCACGTTAAGCTTGCTTTAAAGCACAACAAAAATTTAAGGCGAGGCAGGAAATCTTCGCATTAATATTTGAAATAGCACGTCTCTTTCCTCCCAATTATCATGCCCATTAGAGCTTAATCACCACATCAGTCAGACCATTTCGTTTCAGTCTTAACCATGATCACGTGCTCAGCCTTTGATATCAGATTTATTGGTGTTTATTAGTACAACATGTTAAAGTTATTTTATGCAGACGCCCACTGTTCTCAACTTCTTGTATCAGTTGAAAAACAAAGGTGTGTAAAAGAGATCTTTGCTTTGTGTAGTGTGGTTTTAAGAGATCTCGTGTTGACATTGGGAACAGGCAGCACAAGCAGGCTATCAAATAAAATTCATCTGCTGGATAAATATGATGACCGTATAATTGCAAAAGTACACAAGTATAAATTGATTCAGGTAGTGATTGCATACATTTTCCTTACGAGCTCGTAAATGTTAAATACAAAGATATTTGAAAGTTTTTTTCTATCAACCATCCTGGATCCAGATGAGACAACTAAATTTAACTGTACATACTTCCTAAACTCATAAATCAACAAGGATTTTTAAAGGTGCTAAACTGAATTTGAAAACTTTGAGGAGCCACAACAGACCCATATGATGGATTCTGCAAGATCAAATGCACGATTACATTTACGGGTGCCACAACAATCTTTCATTTCTAAACGGTCTGTACGGTGTAATTGTTTTACCTACAGTACGTGTTTAAGACGACAAAACATCGAACTTACTCATGCAGAATTAACTTAAGGGAATGAATTTGTGGCGATGTTGAGTTTAATCTCACATCACCCACCCCTTCATGCCCCTCTTTACAGATAAATGCAGACTGCAGATGCGTTTAGAATTTAGAACGTCTGGCAGTTACGAGCATAAGCTATGACGGTCGTACCTGTAATTTACTTTTTACACAATCTACAGTGATACAATGAGATGACGATAGTGATAATTAATGATTAGGCTATATTGTCGATGATTTTAGCTCCAAAACCATCTGGGAGAAGGGTACGCAAACCTGGACTGGACAGGAAACCCAGGCAAGCCTACAGTGCAAAACAACTTGACCGCCTGGAAAGTGAATTTAAGGTAAATGATTCCACGAATGCAATAGAGTTTGACTCCTGATCTACAAATGAACAATAGAAACGACCAAATGACACATGTGAGGTCTCTCACAGTATCATTACTGATAACGTTGCTGTAAACCACTGTGCTTACAATTACCTTCCCGTACTAGGCGCATGAATCTATCGCTGTAAGCAAATATTAACACAGGTTTCAACCCTTGCAGCTATTTCTTGTGTTGACTACAAATGTAATTGAAATTGTTGCCTGGATGCCATTTCTCACGTCCGGTGTAAAAGTTTGTGGATGTAAGCTACAGCGGCCTTATTGCTGGCCAAGAAAGCACGTCGTGAAAGGGGTTTTAACATCAACTCGAGAACTGCCATTTAAGAAATGCTGAATACACTGTGAACAGGCAGTAAAAGGCAATTATGCAGTGTAGGTGGCTGGGCTACGGATGGCATTAACTGATGGTACGGGAAGTCGCCTCTGCTGTGTGAAAGCTAACTATAGCAACCTGGTAATAGAGCTTTGGTTGCCACTCGGTCAAAATGCCGTCATAAACTTACATTTAACACAGGAAATGACAGCTGGAACTGTTGACTTTGAGAGTATTCATAAAATTCTAATGGGACTGAATGGTGGATTGCTCTGTTGCAGAATGACAAATACCTAAGCGTCAGTAAGAGAATGGAATTGTCCAAGACCTTGAATCTGACGGAGGTACAAATCAAAACTTGGTTCCAGAACCGGCGGACGAAATGGAAGAAGCAAATGACTGCAAGGTTCAAGCTGGCTCAACGACAAGGGATTGGAACTCCGGCTCATTTTTTTAATCCTTACGCATCCACCTTTGCTTCTGTAAGTTATCTAGACGTAGAAGAATTTTAACATCCGATCGTCGAGAAAATGTTACATAGGAGATCGTTTAAATTTCCTGGACTGTGTTGATTGGAACAGCTTAGTCCGTATTACGCTTCTGGGATCTTTGGAAGTACAAACGTGGTTGGAGGACACCTCATCCCAAGTTCTAACGCTGAAACACCTGCTAAAGACTACACGAAATAACACATCGCATGTGGACTTAAGACGTTAACGTCCTAGAACCCTTTTCTCATTTGCTTGATCTCACCTCGCTACGTTGTAATACTAGTTTAAACAACTGTTTTAACCCCCGTTTTAGCCAATCAATGATTACACAACATTTCGAACTATGAAAAATAGCGGTATACCAATGAATTCAGCTCTGAGCGCATAATACTAAAAAAGCTATTAAATAGTAAGTGTTTCATTTGAGCTGTGCTTATGCGGGTAGTTTCGGAAATATCTTGAACGGATAAACCAATCAGTATCGTGATCCTTTGAGTGGCTGAACTTTTCCTTGCTGATAGTAAACAAAGGATTGCTTGTTCATCTTCTCAGAGCAATTTATTGCTTTAGCCATGATCTTCCAGAATTCATACTCCATATAACGTGAATGAGTAACCGCAAATGTAGCACTGAACGGAATCGAAACAAATATTTACATACCAACATGAGCCTGATTAGAGCGCCCTTCTAATGCATGACTACTTCGTAAAAAAAGCTAAACTGGCTTGTCCCCCTTAACTATAACTGATTCATCTTGACTGCTGAGGTTGTCTTTTCCAGGCTCCGCTTCAGCTTCCGCATGATCGGCAGTATCAATTTCACTACTTTCCAGCTCAGGCAATCTATCAGTTAAATTAGAATTTTTAATTCGCATGAATGCTCGAGTTGAACTTTGGAAACGCACTGAGAGAAATACTACCAGTGGCAACTTACACTCCTATCAGAGTTTCAGCCTTCACAGCTATGGGTGTTTGACTACGAAAATAATCCTTCCGAGCTTCTTCAAGTAATACATTATGAATTGCCCCTGGGTGCTTCTTGTTGACAGGTCCGGGAAGTGGTGGATAAGGATTACCACGGAATTCCAGCACTGCGGTCAATTCTTTGCGAGGGTTTTGCTCTTTCACTGCAAAACCGTATCGGGAAAAAGATCTTAGAACAAATTATAGTTACTTAAACGCCATTGCCAAGAATTCATTTCTGTTCCAAATGATTTAGCAGCCAATTTTTAGACCCACTCATACATCTCACGGCTGTTTCAAGGGGGAAATAAACAGATAAAGATTGATAACTCACAGTTTACGGGATTAGCTGGCATTCTCAGCATTCTCGTGTATGGTAATCCTTGCGGCCAGTTCTTATAACGAGGTACTAAGACTTTAAATAGCTTAGGTACCAACGCGGGATCATCAACCCAGAATTTTGCCAAGTCCATCGTAGGCTTATGGCAATCTCCATACCGAATAGCTTCAGAAATAAGTCTTTCTGCGTAACCACGAGCTTCATCACCTTTGGTATATTTTACTTCGATCCTTTCATGTCGTACAAGCGCGGTCACAGTTTTACGTAAGCCTTTCAGCCGTCCATAAAGCCCTTCCGGATTTGAATATTTTCTAGGATCTTTCCGCACCCGAACCGATAGTTTTGAAACCAAACTAGTTAATGCCGCTTGATTCATGATGACTTATTTGTTGGAAATGTCTACTTTTCAACTTAATTGTCTATCTCGCTCCTTCTGCAGATGCGGATAACGCTGGGCAAAAATTATGGCAGCTTCGCTTTCGAACTGTTTCTGACGATAATTACTGTGAAGACAAATCAGATAATAGTAGTTTGTGCCTCCAACGTCAATTAATGTAATGCCAATTCTAATGATTCCAGGCTCTGATCACTTACTTATATTGCGTTCTCCCAACAGTCAAAAGAAAAACAACTGACAAAAATGCAGCTCCACCAATTACAACAGGCTTTGAAAATTTAATTCCAACCATAATGCGAGCATCATCAATTTCGCCAGTCTTCTATGTAGGGTGCTGTCAATATTGCTCTTAGTCCGATTTCTTGTCTGTGGTTACCTCCTGATCAAATTCACTTATGGACTTAACTTCCTTCACAGTTTCTGGCTTGCCAGCAACGTCTTTTCTAAAGTGTTCCTCCACAATTGGCTTCCAAATATAAACACCGCTCACTACACCAAGGATTGTAGCGACAACAATTTGAGTTTTGGTCAGCCCACGCCGACGTATTTTCATTCTACGAAATGGTGACCTGCCTGAAATAGAAGTATGACATGAGCCATTAAAATTCAAGCCTAAAATATATGCATATGCAGCACAAATTTGGCAATCCTTATGATGGACAACCTAACTGAGACTTTGGGTTTAATTATGTCATAACTAAAATACGGGATTCCTGTAAACTAAATCATTCAAAAAGAGCAAAGTTTGATCAACTAACCTGAGGCATTGGATTTTTTGGCTGAGATGTTTCCAAAGCACAATAAAATTAAAAAACTGCGTCATTTAATAATTTTTTGGACATAATTCTTCTTCTTCTTAAAATATTTTAACATCAGCGGCATATGCATGTACATATGGTAGCTCATCTAAAATAAATTTTCGGCACATGTCTTTTGAAGTTGCCCGCTGAAGCGCTTCTTCTGCACTTCCAAACATAGTCGTCTCAGAGCGTCTAGACTCATGGTGGTTCCGGACTAACTTGAGTTAAATAACACAACGTGCATACGCAACACAAACTGTTCCGGTCTGGTGCCAGCTTCCGCTTTTGCATTTTTTGCCTGAAAAGTAAGTGTAAACAATAGCCTGAATTGGCCATAATTGTCTACGAATATCCTAAAAAGTAACGACAATTAATTAGTCCATACATGAACGGAGAATGAGATATCGTTTATTAGCTGAAGGAGATGCATTCCGCAATCCTACTTCGCCATACTACTTGTGGTCGGTTATATTGCTAAAATAATTTTAGCTCATTTTAGACTTGACTGCAATTTGGGAACTTATTCTATGGACACGGTGTATGCAGCATTACATCATTTAAAAATTGGTACATATCCGAGTCTGGGCAGACTCTATTGTGGAGGTTTTGGTTTACGTAGTCATCCATGCACACGTACATATGTAGTACATTATTTGTGATAACGGAGCAGTACAAAGCACTGCTTTGCTTGAGTGCAACCAGAGAAAGATCCTTGTCACTCAACTGAAACGTGGGCTGGATTAATTCCACCGGCTTTTACACTTGGTTCTCCCGCTCAAGTTGTAACTGCAGCTGGGATTGGTGCTCCGACCTTGTTTATCTAATCTTGTAGGTTTACTCACCAATACACGGCCGCGAGACAATCCCTTGGTAACCTCCCCCAATTCGCCATATTGGAGCCAAGATCACGGCGAGGTAGGTAATGTAAATGCATTGTGAAGCGGTCGCTACTGCAGAGAAGACATACAGCGTTTAATCTTTGGGCGTCCTTCCCAAGTCTAACTGCCTGCCTGCATCATCGCCACTCTTCTTCTAGCTCTGTAAGGTGAAAGATAGAGTAACGGAGCTGTAAGTTTTGGTAAGGGTATTTAACAAAAGAAGGAAGTTGTAGTTAATTAAGTAACTAATAATAAGTATGGGAGGTACTCGCGTATATATTGGTGGGTTACCCTACGGAGTAAGGGAAAAAGATCTGGAAAGATTTTTTAAAGGATATGGAAGAATTCGGGACATTTTAATCAAGAACGAGCTATGGTTTTGTGGTAAGTTGAAATTTTTATCTATTTAGCTTGAATATTGATCCCAAGGTTGAGTTTTCCTCATTGAACGGAATCTTTGTTACTCACGTTTGAGCATTAGCTGTGGGCATGATGTAATTCGCAACAGTCCCGTGACTAGTATCTAAACACAGCAAAATTGTGAGCAGTTCAATGAGTTTAGGAAGTTGTAGGTTGCTGATTGTAACTTGGTCTATCCATAATGTTTCGAAACTGGAAATTTTAAGAGCAGAACTGAATCCCAGTCCCTTCCGGGTTGTCCTGTTAATTTCATAGTAGAGATGATACTGCAGCTACAGCGTGGGTGCCACCAGGTATACCGGCGTCCATGTCATTTAGTAGGGCTCGTATGGAAATGCATGTGTACATAAGGAAAGCGGGTTTTGGAGAAATATCTGACCTGGAGTAGCGGTTTGGTGTCAATTTTATTGGCTTTCTGAAGCACGGATGGTTAATGTTTAGCGAATTGCTCCTAAACGAGCCCTGAAGCCATGCTCTGAAAGTATGAAGTTAGCACATTGCAGCTTATTTAAGGATGAAGATTTGCCTTTTGATCCAAGCGAGATGCCGTTGCTGTAGTACTTAGTGCCGATCGAACTACATGTGCATTGAGGAAGAAGTTCATCATCTCACAAACTGTTGTTGATTTACGCAGGAGTTCGATGACTACAGAGATGCGGATGACGCAGTTTACGAATTGAATGGGAAAGACTTACTTGGGGAACGGTAAGTATCTTATCTGTCCTGAAGATATTAAGTAAAGCAATTATTTGCCGTCACGATGGCTTTTTTTAACCGAAAAGAGATGGGAAGCTCACAACAGTTGAGCGTGCCCTGCAATGACGCTCCTGGAGGGCGTGTAGAATTAAATTGGTTTTGATTAATTTATAAAGCAGAGTCGTTGTGGAAATGGCTCATGCTTCTACTAGAGGTCGTGGCGATTCTTCAGGAAGAGGATCAGAGACGGACACCAGTTGCTGGCGGGTCCAGAGCTCGCGGTGCCGGTGGTCGGGATGCTGACCCACGTCGGAAAACGTGCGTAACTTTCGTAAGACTGTGATTTAAGCTTGGTGTGTTTTGGCTCTTTCAGAGTGATCGTGGAACGTGCTCGTGGAGTGCCCCGAGATGGCCGAGGTCGTTCATCACGACGAGGGCCACCTCGAGGTCCCGACAAGTAAGTTGATTTTCCGAAACTTTACTCGCAATGAAGCTTTTGCACAGCAGATCTATCTCTGATAGATCTATAAGCTGCTGCAGTTCTCAGTCAAGAATTATAGCTTCTCTTTTCAAGTATTCGTACTTTCGGAATCGAATCAATCTCTGAAATAGCTAAAGATAGATAACCGACCTTATCATTAATATTAGTAGTGACGTTTGAATTGGTTTTCATACGAACGTTTTCGTTTTCCACCTGCGTTGTGGGCACAGGTATGGGCCACCGACCAGAACTGAATACCGGCTGATCGTTGAGAACCTCTCGAGTCGCGTTTCGTGGCAGGTAAGCATTTTGAAGTGACGATTTTCTACTTGTAAGCTTAATCGGTTAGACAAGTGCTGTTTTGCGTGAAACGTGGACACTGGTACGTACGTGCTGCATTGTATGCCGTGAATGTCTGGCTTGTGGGGATCAAAATTGTCGTCCATGGGGCATGAATGACGGGCACTGTTTGAAGACTGGTTCGCACAAATCCGAGGTGACGAGTAGAGGTGTCTAGACCCGCTGAAGTTGCTGACTTTCCGAATGCACATTGTCGTACGTCCAGGCATCCTAGTTCCGTTGCGCACGGCCTTCCTTTGGTAGATGCAGAAGCTGAGACGAAAACCGGGCTCATCCTCATTAGTATCGTTGGCCATTGAGTTGTGATTTCTCCTTCGTCGCTGATCCGCCTTCCGTTAGCAAGCAGTCGATTGGACCATAGTGCTGCGTACAAAGTTCCCAAGTTCACGATTGAGTTAGGAGGCAAATGCAGTTGAAAGATTTATAGTCGCATTTTAACGCGCTTATAAGCACGTTTCCAAGAACATTTTGAAATGAGAAAATTGAATTAGGTAAATTCTGTTAATGGTCTAAACTGTTTTTATATACCTAAAGCCCCATGCCTATGGTGATGTGGAGTGGAAAGATGATGGGTCCAAGGTGCACTCACTCCTTCCTTCGTTGGTCCGATCGGTACCGTTCGGAAGGGTTTCTTGCTGAATTGGCGTTGAAAAGGCGATCGGTGATGAGTAACTTAGTGAGGACGTGACAACGTGGACCATTTGGCTTATAGTCTAGTACGTCTACTAGACGAAACGTGCAGCCCGAGATGCTTCTTTGACTAAGATGCTAACCGAACCGTTAAGGGTAGCCCGTTCGAGTGTTTTAACTTTGTTTTTCCCTTTTCAAGGACTTGAAAGACTACATGCGCCAAGCCGGAGAGGTGACATACGCCGATGCCCACAAGCAACGTCGCAACGAAGGGTATGTAGTACTTACCTTCATAATTCAATTAAGTAATCTGCTATGATGTTTCTTATCTTTCGGGTCTGAAAAACATGAGGGACAACCTACCCAACTTTATCTGAGCATTTATAAGGATTATATTCCTAGCTCAAAAGTTGAAGCATGTTTTCACATTTACTGAAACTATCAATATTTGTTTTACAGGGTTGTGGAATTCGCTAGCTATTCGGATTTGAAAGCTGCGATTGAAAAGTTGGATGACACTGACTTGAACGGAAGGCGTATCCGCCTTGTAGAAGATAGAGGACGCGGACGTGGTCGTGGCCGCTCTCGCTCTTCCATCCCGATCTAGGTCCAGGTCAAGGAGTCGATCTCGTCGTCGTGACTCAAGGTCGAGATCAAGGTGAGGACCAGCATATTAGTTTTTTTTTGCTCCAAACGTTTTAACTCGTTTTGAAAAGAGTCGCGTATTAATATACCTCCAATATTTTCACAGGTCTCGTGATTCACGTGAAAAGTCGAAGTCCCCTGGCAAGGTCAAGAAGGAATCCAAGTCCCGGTCAAGATCCAGATCCCGCTCTCGTTCCAAGTCCCGTGACAAGAGCCGTTCCAGGAAGCGTAAGCAAGGGTAGGGATGAATCCAGAAGCAGATCAAGATCATTGGAAAAGAATGGTGACGGTTCCCCCAGAGATGAGAAAGACGACCGTGGAGACGACTAGATGTTTGCACTGCAGAAGGAACCTAGCGGTTAATAAAACAAAACCTAATACTTCTTTGTTCTATAATGGTAATATTCAGTTATTTACTTTAAGTTCTCTGTGTTATAAGTTTTATTATTGCATTTCATATTTCACAAATAAAATACAATGACTATTGATGATTTTATGTTAACCAGTTTGTATAGATAGTGTTGATCAATCATCATTAAAGATTGCCACTTTGATTGTAGTGAGGCTGTACTCCTGTAAATTTGCGCATGAATTTTTTAACGCTAGAATCTCACGTAATGGCGCCAACGTCAGCTGTATCCTTCACTAACATTGTAATCACAGCAGATAGGGCTAAAAGCTCCAGCCAGTTTCTAATAATGTAAACTATTTAGCAACATCAATGCTAGGTGCATACCTCTGTGAGTGCTGTCCAGAATCCAAGTCCTGAGTAAGCTAATAAGGTAGAGTGAAGTGGTTACTATTCATGAGAAATGGTGAGGAAATAGGAATGTTCTAGAGCAAGCATAGGGACACATCATTACCAACCTGTTTTCGTAGCTTCTCAAGTCAAAACACCTGCTGTCACAAGCTCATCTCAACTTCCGCTGTATCGGCACAGGTTGCATCTGTTTTCATTGTTCTTAAGAACTAACACCAGATCTTTTCGTAAGGGTTTCCTCTCCAAGCTTTTACCGAATGCAGCTACTTGTCGGGCCCGGCCAGCCAAAATGTACTGGCCGGAAACTCAATCCCAACTATAAATTACCTATTCCAGCAACGTGTTTATTACTCATCATCCTTTGTTCGTACCAACGGTATTGGAAAAATGCATTCAGAAAGTAAGGTGCACGCATGCGATTGCTGCCTCTGAAGACAAAAGCTTCGTAGCAGAAACAACACAAACAATTACTCAATACCAAGACTTACTTGTTACACCCTATCCCACCTGGCTGCAGTCCCTAGTCCTACGTTTTCAAAGTCCGAGTGCGTGAAACACGAGGTTCTAAGTCTCAAATAGTTGGAATCTTAGGCAGAACTTGTGAGATGCCCTTTGCCTGCTACCTGGATTCTGTGGATGGATTAATTTTTTCTAGCGATTTCCGTTCTCACGCAAGCGGAGATGATGAAGCAAGAAGAAATGAGGAATTGTTCATCACAGGGGCGGAAGAATGGCTCATCGTGAAAAGTCACACAAAGGGGAAAAGTACAAGACTCATTAGTAGCGTCCGTCTCCGCTCTCGCCTTCATTTTGTCTTCACTGGCCACAATTCACCTGTTTGACGCTACCTATTTCATTTTGTGAAAAAGAACCTGCCATAGGTAAAAGTGCAATAGATCACAAAAGAAGCAACGGAGAAGACTCTGATAAAGAGTCATCTGAAGGGGCGGCCAGCGTTACAGAAAGCGAGATCGCAATCACTCTGTTACAGACATTATTTACGCTTGTGTACGACAGGAGCAAACCCCGTTTTTCAAGTTCACAGACAGAGTCCATGAAGCGTTTAATGATGGTGTTAATCTATCTTTGTTTTTCTACCGAGAATATTACGCAAGGGAATGGACGAAAGATCCGAGCAGCAAAGACTTCAACCAGCCGGCACGGACCATCCTCCGCGAAAATGACTTGTCTCGATTCTGATCTGTAGGCGTGAAAGAAACTCATGTTACGGAGTGTAAGTTCTTGTTCAATTGTAAGTCGTGTGTTAAGATTGTGCGAGCTCCTTGCTGTCTTCCTTTACGACCCTGGTGATCTTCGGCTGTTGTGCTTCCCGTATTCGTAAGCTAGCATTGCATGTCCATTTCAGTAGATGAGAGAGAGAGACCTCACGACGATCTTCTGCTTGCGAATGTGGCGGAGGCGGACAGCAATTTCGTCGTCACTGGGTACTTTTGTCGGACGCTTGACTTCTGAACGACTCACCTTTGAATCACCTGGCTTATCAAGAGGAATTAATGCACTGCAACCCTTAAGTAATGGCTCGTCCGGCATGCTAACTCGAACGAGTTCCCTTTCATTCTCACTCGCACTCAAGAGGGCAAAAGGCAGAGGAACGGAGGGATGAAGAAGAAAAGTTAAAGGAGTGAAGCACAAGGAGATTGCTTTCCAATGATTCACTCTTGCATGGCTCATTCATCTTTCATGTTGGTGTTTATTTATTCTGTGAATTCATCTCCAGCCTGGTGGCGACCTGGCAGACTTGATTCCAATCGATTCTCAAACTTCTTATAAAAACGTGTGTTAATGCACCGCATTAATAACTGCGTGATCCTGCATGGTAAAGACGCAAAGAGTGAACGGAGGGCGAGTGAAGATGCAGAACTCATCACGGCTTTATTGCAAGTCTTCTACGATCTATGGAGTAGTGTTCTTCCAATCAATCCTCTGGCTCTAATTCTTCCTCCGGCTCTCTCAGTTCAAAGGGTATGGAAAAACATAATTCTCATGAATAAATTGCTTAAGTGACGATTTTGTGCTGAGTGAGTACCAAGTGATCAAAGACCCCTGACATCCATGACTTGTGAACAAGAGATCAGATCGTGATCTTGCGGTTTTGGAATCTCTCTTTCAGTGCATTTGCGTTTTGAGACAGTTACAGTGTAACTAGTAAGTGCTGAAGGTTGTCAGAGAGAGCGGGTCCTGCAGGTGATTTTTTGTCTCCATTTCGTAATGATTGCTGGAGGCGTTCAGTTGTATGAAAGCAAACGTGTGTGATCCTGTCCCTTGACTGTCTCAAATTACAGGTGATTGGAAGCTGTAAAGAGATCAGATGCGGATTCAAGATAGTGAATCGTCCTTTGTGATGTGATCTTGATACATGAAAGGCGTTACTAGGAACTAGCGGTGTAAGGCCGACAAGGCACTGTGAGTAACGAGTGGTGAAGCTAAACGTTTTTCTATTGTTTTTTCCTGTGTAATGCTATCAAGAGATGAAAAAGAGTTCATGACTGTGTAGAAAGTCTAGGCGAGTCCTATGAATTTGGTTAAGTGGCGTAGCTGTTTTGTTTTTTTTGACGCTTGGACACATTGTTTGAAAAGTGGAAAGTTCTCACCCTCCAGATCCATTGGATCATGTGTAGGAAGCACGTGTGAAAACTTACCCAGGGCTGTGGGTTTCTACGAACTTGTGAAACAACAAATGCTTCATGGGACTTGTCTTTTGAAGTTTGATGTATTTGGTATGATTCTGACGACTGCAAAGCCTGAGAAGAAACTGCATGAAATGAACTGTATTTCGTTACCTCCAGTTAGATTTTCCTNTGTATTTCGTTACCTCCAGTTAGATTTTCCTACCATTGACACGACAATTTACCGGAGGTACTCAGAAATTAAGTGACAAGTGTAACCTGCGTGTGAATTTAAGATTTTAGGCTCATTAAGGAGATTTGACATGGTTCTTGTGGATCTTACGTAAATGGTTGGGACGAAGAAGGTGTATTTAATGTGATGGCGGCTGGATGTTAAAGCTGAAGTCCTGAAGTTAGGTCTTTGAGACTGAAGTTTGTGAAGGAAGCTGAAGACGTAGGACAGTTTTCTGTTAAGTTCTTGAATTTTTGTGTTTCAATTTAGTAGGATGAGGCAGTCGACAGTGATAGTGGCAGACTCTCTGGGACTGGAAAATAGTGAAAAGAATCAGTGCAAGACAGTTGGATCGACCAATGGGAAACCAAATGTAGACTTGTGACATGACCTGAAATGTGACTCATTCCGTTCGTGAGACAGGCCTGTTTACAAATTCTATAGACTTGCCCAGAAAACGGCAAAAGAATTGCGAAGGATAGAAGAAACATCCTGGGGATTTTTTGAATTTTAGCAAGAAATCTCTCATCCTAAATTTTGTAACTGATGAAAATGGAACAATGCTCGAAATGAAAATCCAGTTGGTGAACTGCCTGGTATGACCTTGCGTGCACAAAGTACTTGTTTCCAGGTAAGCAGTTGCAAACTCTTCAGAAAAATTGTAAAAAGGTAGCGCAATATCACAAAAGTAAGAGATCGAGGCAAAAATTTCTTAGCGCATAGCACATCAGATTTACAAAACATAACAGGCAATTATTTCAGACAGGTCGAGGAGATACAAGAGGCAAAAGCTTTACAACTACGTTGACCGGTCGCAATTTGTAGTAACTGTTGCAGCGAAATTACGCAACGTTCTCGTATTCGCGTATTATTAGACCATATTTGAGTCGAAAAGATTAACATATGCACGTGATGTGATTGTGGATTCATGATGTTATCCAGCTCACTCTCAGTAAACAGGTTTTCGCTAATTATATACGAGCTCGCAATCATCATAAAAAGAGTATCCCGTAGAAAATATTTACGATTCGAAGGGCGTAATTTGAATGCCCAGCTTGTCGTTGGTCGGAATCAGGAGTAACTGACTGCTAGCACTCGGAGATCGATTACTGCCCATGCATGACACGGAACTGACCATTGCAGACGATTATGCAAGAGCAAAATAAGAAGCCAATTAAGACGTTTGGCAAGACGCCTCAGCTTTTCTGAGTATTGAGTGTGTCTGTCCTCCCTATGTGCAATAGTTGACATGCAGACTGACTTTTATTTGTTGCAATTGTTTCATTGGGTACTGCATGACACCTAGGATGGCGCGAGTCTAATTTCTGGAAACGTAATGTTTGACAGTTTTACGCCTTGCGTGTCCTTGGGGCATAATGTGGAAGCTGTAAAAATGGTCAGTTTCCTTTAACGGAACAAGAGCAATTGCACAGGAACCGTTGTAATTATATGCAGCTGCGGTCAATCATCAGTTTGATGATCAACTTGAGGGAGCAGGTGCTTCGAGACGGCTGATTGAGACGAGACTGTTGAATTTGACCCATCTTCATGTAATGACGCACCCAGGCGAGGGTGTATCAATTCCATGTGAGGAATTCTTTAGCTGGAAGCAAAATGTCAAGCGAAGTTTCCAGCTTTCACCACGGTGCTTTTACGGTATCCGTTCTTTCAGCCTATCCTAATTCTCACAAATGACTTGTGGCGAAAATTTAATGACGTGTTAATTACATAAGATTCAAATTTATGCAACATCTCTACGAAGTGACTACGTTACTTACTGATAGACTCAATGAATAAAGGATGCATAGACTGCTTCTACGTAAATGCAGCTAAAAAGGGCATATCAACTCACACCTACAATTTAAAAGGTCACAGTTCAATCAATTTACCTTAGTAAACTGCTTTGATTCTATGGTTGCAAATTCGAATTCGTGCACAGTTTACAGCAATGTAAGTGAACTAAAAAAGGATGTGAAAATCCAGGTAACTCTGATTGTCATCATCACCTGGCCGAAAAAGCTCCAATACTCGAATAGCTACAGAAGGAGGATAGTAATAGCATTGTTGATGATGATGTCGGTAGAGGTGAGAAGGATTCCTTTGTCAATGTAAGCGTAGAAGGACAAATTCATTCGAATCGGTTTCAGACACCGAATACGCCT
>VRMD01001576.1:0-16374 GCA_009872375.1 Sminthurides bifidus
CGATTGTTATGTGAAAACCAGTGTTGGCGTCGTCTTCAGCCCCATGATTCACCTGGCGGTGGCAGGTGAGAAGGAATTCCCCATGCTTGCTTTTGTTATTTGATGTGTGGTGTTACTCGGTAGTCTATATACGACAAACAAGAGCAATAGTCATTGTACCATGACCTTTTGATTTACGAGAGGATTGATGTGACATGGTGGTAGGAAAGCATGCCGTCAGTCAGTCGGTCACGCGTTCCCTGTCAACTGTATTGCTAGGTACATACATGAAGCTTTTCAGAAATGTGGCGAACTGTCTTTCGGTCCGATTAGGCAAGCGGCTCAGCTAACGATGAGGATTGTTGCGCAAGGAAGATGATTAACTGAGATGAAAATTGGGAAGGTAAATACATGACAGAATTCTGCACGCACAGCACCTGGTGTGTGAGAAACCCTGTAGGAACTCACGGTGCCCTGACCGGCCGGCTTGTGGGTGTGCAAGAAAGCACACTTGTTTACTGTCCCATAAGCCTCGATGACGGGTTGAGGAGGAGGAAAAACCACGAAATTATTCTCATTAGCTATTCCGAAACCATTGTAATATGACAGATATTCAGAGAAAAATGTCAAGACAGGTGATACACGTTTACGTGCGGCTGTCGGTTGTAGGAATGGATGTCGTGGTTGCGGCTCCGGTGTTTTACAGCAAGAGCGGTGTTTGAAGTTGATAGTCAAAGATGAAATACGTGGCAAACAAAGGGAATATTTTTATTGTGTGTCTCTGCAGTTTTAATAATTCCTGTTTGAAGAGCGTCAAGGGAGGTTAACAGCGGTGGAGGGTAGGGACAAAAAAAAATTGAAAATTGGCTTTCGTGGAGGTGGGCTGTTAGGAGGTCAGGACTAATCTAGTGGGCCATGTAATACGCTATCCCGCGGTGAATTGTGAGAAGGCTGTTGTTTATTACGAATAAAATAATTAATAATCACCAAGCAATTGCACACAAAGGATCCGTCAAATGATTTTGAAAAGTGGTCGGGCGAGACGAGAAAATGAAGGACGTTTGCGCGTGAGCGCTGGTATTACATGGCTGAAATGGAGAAAAGCGGTTGGGCGGAGGCGTCTGATGCTGAATTTTTGCTAAAAAGATTATTAAAGTTTTATTATAAGTTGACAGGTGATGAGGGATGACGGGAACATCTAAATGAGATTCTTTCAAAGGTGAAAAAAAATCACGAAGGCGTATATAGAGAGAAACCGCTGGTCAGCTAAACAAAGGAGGGTGAGTGGCCCCAGTTGACTCTTGTGGTTTGCTATGGACGCATGGGGATGGGAAACAGGACTGGTCACCGGGCAAAGGAACGTTCGAGGTTTCATTCCTTGTCCTTTCAAAAGTGCCAGATTACTACCACCAGCCACCAAAAGGGAAAATAAAAGGATAAACGGGTGGAAGAGAGAAATTGATGCAATCTTGTGGGAACTGCTGGGGAGCAGGATAAAGGATAATTGTAAGGCGTAAGGTAACATGGACGCAATTATTTGAAACAGATCTGACGAGCGGAGCAGATGCGTAGTATATTACAGTTCTCTCTTGAGCAGATTTCTGAAGGGTGATATTGGAGGGAGGATTGCGAAGAGTCGTCACAAACAGTTTCTAAAGTCCGCCTTTTCTAGCTAATTGTGCAATTACGAAAGAACGAGGTGGATGACGTGGGGAGGGGAGAGGTGAGATGGGATGCGATAAGGTTCGAATCTATAAATAAATACGCAAATAGGAAGCGCTTTGTGCTTCCAACAAAACTTAGACATGAACACGTTTTTGGAGTCAGAGAGTTGCAGTATTGACTGGATGCTCTAACCTTGTGATCATTGATCGAAGGTTAAGAAGATGAATGAACGTAAGGAGCGTAGAGGGTATGCGTACGCGGGTGCTGGCAGAGTTGACGTGCCGGGCTTTTCGGAGAAAGAAACTACAAAAGCTTGTTGATGTTCAGTGGAGAGAGCAACTATTCGGGAGGAAGGAAGGTCTTCGAACTCAAGGACACAATTATGCTGAGAAAGTCTCCCGCTTGTGGTTGTGTCAGCATTCGCTCACCCGGAGCCGAAACTCGGCTCGGAAACTCTCCGAAACGAGCCCAAGGTTTTGCGTGTGACTTCTAGCTAGGACAGATGAGGTTCACGAGCTTTTTACACAGATTTTAGAGTCGTGTAAACCCGGCAAAAATTGTAGTAGATGGCCAGAGGGATAGGTTCGGTGTATGGGTATTAAGCTGCGACTTCTTGCTCGTGACAAAAGCACAGAAGGGTGATAGCGAGATTTTTGCGAAATAAAACGTGGGAGGGAACTGGGCAGGCTATTGGTGGTTCAATCCAGTTCATATGGCACGCGTTTGGGAAAACGTTTAAGACTGTCATGCGTAACTACCAAGAAGAGCTCAAGTGAGTTGGTGATGGTTAAAACCGGCTTGAAGACGGTTTTGGTGCATGAATGCCAAACAAATGCTAAAGATTTTGAAAAGCGAGTCCGTATATAATGTATGAAAGGAGGGATAGAATGGATCGTGTGTGCTCAGGACCTGAATAAATGCTTGCCTGGCTGACTGACTCATGTGTGGCAGATGTTTTGACTTGAATTTTCATATAAAGTATGTTACGTACATGAGAATGCTTTTCTGATCTAGGCTTTGAGATGAGCGACCATGAAGAAGAGCAGGAAAAACGTTCTGGGGAGTGGATTGTCGTCAAGTGCCCCATCACCTCCGTGCCGAAGGGTACTGTTAGCTGGGCCTTTGTAGATGAAAACAACAATAACCGGACGATCGGCCTTGGTGATGAAAGGTGAGTTGCGAACCAGCCATTTTACTTGTAGGACAGATGAACATGAAGTTATGTTTGAGGTGATGAAGCGAGCTGACGAGGCCTAAAGAAGGAGGGAACGTCGGGAACAAGTTGTAAATTGTCAAATGCGAATTGGAAACAGAATTGCCCGTCTGCATAGGACATGACAATACTTTTTTGCACTATTTCAGGGTTCAGTTGTTATCTTCTGGAAATCTTCTCCTCAAGGATTTGAGAGCATCAGATTCTGGAACATACAGGTAAGGCATACTAAAAAGAGTATCGTAAGGGCAGCAAATGGATATTGATGAGAGAATTATTCAAAGTGACATACTGCAAATGAATGAAAGATGAATTGGATAAGGAGGGAGGATTTGTTTGCTGTTTTAGATGCTCGGTGTGGAACGAAATCTTGAGGCGCGAACGGAAATCTGATATGAAGCTCACTGTCAACGATGCGACGGAAGTCCAGGGCGAGTTGAGTGTCGCGCCTCAGTTTCTGGAAACGTATGAGAGGAAACATATTGTGCTGGAGCCGCAAGAAAGTGTAGCGTTGGATTGCGTTGCTTTTGGCATTCCCTTGCCGCGAATCACATGGGTTTTGACTGCCAAACATGGTATGATCCAAGTCAAAAGGGATTAAATGTATGTAGAGGGTGTTGTTTTGGTTTTTAAAGCATGCTTGTCATGAATTCTAGATAACTCATCTACATCTCAACCGTTGAGCAACATTTTGTCTGACGGCAAGACGGGTTTTGATCGTATCTACCTCACACCAGGGAATCTAACAATCTCTGGAAATTATTCATGCTTAGTCACAAATGGCATCGGACCGACTCTGACAACCGTAAGCGAAATTGTCCGTTCGAATTACCATTCTAATTTGCCTTGTAGATCTGTGAGCACAATCTGCCTTAATGCGTTTTAATTTCAATTGATTGAGATCAAACTTTTCGTTCCGCTTTCCGTAACAGACCCTGCAAGTGAGCAGGTTCCCTATCCTGAGGCAGCAGTTGGAGTCTCAACAGTCCCCTCCGGCGAAATTGTTTCGGTTGAAATGTCCGGTGCCGGAATCCTTCTACCTCCTATGGTACAAAGATGGCGAAGTCTTGCACACAGACACTGGGAGAATCCAGTCACGAGGAAACAATTTAGTTGTGTCAAACACCATTCGCAATGACTCTGGTTTTTATCAATGTGAAGTCCTTGCAGGTAAGTGGATAGTGGTAGCACATAGCTTCTGTAAGCATGAAATTTTGTTCAAAGGCGGTTGGAAAATCAAAGCATTGACCATCTTTCATGATTTTAGACCAACGCGTATACGCTGTTGGCACAGCGAGACTGTTCGTCAATTCTGGCTACGAGCAACCAAATGCACCCGCAGATATTGAATGTACTGCCGTATCTGCTGTGGCAATTAATGTAACCTGGAGTAGCAAACCACTTTCGGACTTTCAAGCCTTCACTGTGCATTACTCGGCAGAAGGTAACATTCATAATGCTCATTGTAAAATCTTGTGCCGGGGAAAGTTTAAAGTAACGTTTTTCTAACTTGCAATGTTTTTTTACTCGCCATGCAGGTGAATTGGAAAGACAGGGCGTGACAACCAAGGCTAATTACCTCATAGAGACATTAAAACCACACACCAACTATACCATTTATGTTAGGTTGTACAGCCGAAGCTCGGCAAGTGGACAGTCTCAGAAAGTCTACTGCACAACTTTAGAAGATGGTAAAACATTAACTTCTTCGGGAGGGGATCTAGGATAGCTATTTACGGTCGATATGCGAGAAGCATGGATTATTAAGCGGTTTATTTGGTTTCTAGTCCCTACAAATACCCCTATTCCTCTAACGTTTGAGCGGTTTGGTCCCGCCAGTCACATACGAGTGAAGTGGAAGTCCCCAAGTAACACGGATGCAAGGGGAATCATCGTCATCTACAAGATCCAGTGGCGATCTGTCCCAGGTTTATTCACGAACGTCAGATATCTTGATGGAAGCGCTGTCGAATTTCT
Source organism: Sminthurides bifidus (assembly GCA_009872375.1). Classification (NCBI taxonomy): domain Eukaryota; kingdom Metazoa; phylum Arthropoda; class Collembola; order Symphypleona; family Sminthurididae; genus Sminthurides; species Sminthurides bifidus. Next base: position 4,835 of record VRMD01001576.1, read on the forward strand.
CATTACTGGTGCGAAAAATTTTCAGCAGTTTTATTTGGCTCATTCAGCTTCTCTGGCTATCTGAGGTGTTTCTCAATACTACAATATTTATCATTACAACAGGTCTAGAACCAGAGAAATCCTATGAGGTTCGGGTCATTCCTGCTACTGCCAAGGGATATCCAGTCGGAAGAGAGACTTTGTCATGGTACGCAGTACCTCCGAAGTCAGAGACACTTGACGCAGACAGTACGCCAGGGTCTGAAGCCGTAGGAAGCCTGCCTTCGTCGGAGCTGGAGAAACTCTATGAGGCTCCCTCACTGGAGCTCACGGTGCTGAACGCGACTACTCTTTTTGTCCGTTGGTATGAGAAAGAATCGAGACCCAACGTCATCCCTAAGGGCTTCAGGCTGACATATTCTACCTATGCTCCCAATATTGAAGATGTCGTTTATTACGGACCGAATTTATGTGTATGATTACGACGTCCGGGATTATTTAATAACAAACTTAGGTACGGCTATCTGCGCATTTTAGAGTACATTACCACAAGCAGTAAGAATTTGGAAATTTGTTGGAATGCAATGATTCTCATCTTTTAAAAGATACTGCAACAACGTACGAGTTCTCAGTACAAGCGTTTGGGGAGATGTGGGAATCTAACCTCTCATCTGCTTCAGTCCGCATGCCAACCTCAAGTGGAGAAACGGAGAACACATTGCCTATGATCACGGGTCTGCGGGCCCTGCCCATCAGGTAACCTTGCCTTGCGGAAACATCTTTCTACATGGACATTTTTTCAATCTGTATCGTGAAAACATCTCTTGATTATGATTTCTTTCAGCTCTTCTGTTATAAGGCTGAGTTGGGATCCGCTCAAGCTTGCAGGAAATTCAACTGTATCTCTACCTCATTCATACGTGATCAAGTACAATCGTGTTGATTCTTCCGATTATGACTATATTCGAAGGTATCAAAGTCAAAAAAGTCCTCATACTACATAATATTCATTAAAATCTTTTCATTCTTTAGTTTGAAATTGAAAATTCTATAAAATGTTACAGTGATGCAGAAACTGTGGAAATTGGAAACTTGTTACCGTACACCTCATATGAGTTTGTTGTGAGTTACGATGATGCGACTGTAGAGGACAGTGAGATGGACGATTCTCATCATTACCAGGATATGTCCTTGAAAATTGAAGCTCGGACACTCTCAGGAAGTAAGTTGAATGGGGCTTAATTTGTAGCCCCTTCATACCGAAACCATGAAGTCGGATAGTCTCACTCGTTACATTATCAGTCTAAACAAAGCACTCGTATTTCTAGTACCTGGTCCCCCAGCCGGCCTGGATTATAAGTCCACAAGCAATCAGAGTATTACCGTGTCGTGGTCACCACCGCCACGACCCAACGGTGTTGTACAGCAGTATTGGGTGGAGTACACTAATAGTACTAGTACTACCGTTCAAGAAGCTGTCATGTCAGGTGCTTCCACAAACTTGCTCGGTATGTTCAGTGACCTTCCATGTATTTCAAGCTGAAACGTTGGCAACTCTGTCGCAAGCGTTAAACTGACTAAAAATCATAATTGATTTCAGATCGTGACAAGGCGCAAAATTGGACGATAGTATCAACCAATGTGACTTGGATTACTATTTCTAATTTGACTGCCAATCGCTTCTACCTGGTACGTGTTCGGGCAGAAACTGCAGCCGGCATCGGTCCCGCTACAGAACCCAAAGCCATGCGAATCTTTTTAGGCGTTACACGCAATGGCAATAATCCTGCTCCGTCACCTAAAAATCCTGAAGAACCTGGTGACGACCCTGGTCTTCCCGGCGGTCGCATAGATTTTCCCAATAAGCAGCATCTAGGTAAGTTGCCGTTTTACCCTTACCTGAAAATAAAGCCAAAACAAACTAACCATGTGTTAAATTACGTCCATTACATTACTGGTCCTCCAAATTTTCAGGCATTATCTTGGGATCGTCGATCAGCCTTTGCTGCTTTATTATTTGTATCACGATTTTCGTGTTCAGAAATAGGTGCTTTCCCTACTTTAGCAGAAGTCGCAGTAAAAATTTTCAGGCATTATCTTGGGATCGTCGATCAGCCTTTGCTGCTTTATTATTTGTATCACGATTTTCGTGTTCAGAAATAGGTGCTTTCCCTACTTTAGCAGAAGTCGTAGTAGAAGTAGAACTTCACGGGCAGAGACCGGTAAGTTTCTTTCAGCCAATCATTTGATGATTTGATGCAGTTGTAATAGTGTTATCCTTGCGCAATTACAATATTTGTGTACTTCCATAGTATATGCTAATGGTAATGGCCATGGACCCCGTTGGAAGCGTTCTGTCGAATCCCTGAATGGAGTTGAGATGAAAACAATGACGGCGCAGACGTACACCCCAGTTTTCACCGACGATTAGCTTGGATACTAAGGTAAGGTCAATAATGGCTCTAGATTGTTACAGGTATTCACTCAGCAGATAATTCTCAATTATATATTTTAGGGTGGAAATATTCAACTGAATGGTACCATGCTAATATCAGGACCCAGTCAGGATGGAGTCTCTGATCCACTGTTAATGCGAATTGTAAGGAATCCCATGGAACATCGTCATGACGAGATAGACTTGGATGGCCAACTAAATGCGAATCAAATCTAAATACTGCACCGCACCTCGTCATACAACGATTTCGCTTTATTTTCGCATCAAGTAACAAGTGCTGCGTTAATTCATTCGTCTGCTACGAATACCGAGATCCCGCTCCCGTGTAATCAATACTGGCAAATTTTTTCGCGTTCTTGAGCCAGTAACCATATCATGGTGTTGTGAGAGACTTGAATTGTTATTTATGTTATATTCAATGTTAGAAAACCAACAGTACAATTTGACTGAAGAACTTTGCTTTTAGATTTGTTCTTATGGTTAAGTTTTAGCCTTTACTCAGGATCTAATAAGGGAAAGGATTCGTCCCGCCACAACTTAATGGTTTGCATGGTTTAAATTCCTTGTCTGTTTTATGTAAGAGGTTTTTTCGTTTACTTCTTTTGCTTTGTTTCCGAGGGTTTGTTAAACTCGTGTGGATTCAATATTTTAACACAATGCCGTACTTGGCTTGATATGAGGTCTTGGTACGCAGGTTTTTATTTTGGTTAAGATTACCACGCCACTAAATCAGTGCACCCAGGTGTATAGTTATGTTTCAAAGCAAACTTTCTTACGGGTATATATTTAACGGTTGATCTGCAGCAGTACATAACTTTAATATACTAGTTGGTATGAGAGGCCGGTACTTGTAGACCATGTAATCGAGCTATAACGACTTAAGCCACTAAAACTCAACAGAAGGGAATCACAGCGTAGCAGGAAATATCCAAGCAAAACGGAACAAAACCGGCGGAATTCCATTGGGTTTTAGTGGTGCAGATGCTTTCGTGAGTTCTACATGAGCAAGCTTTAAAGCAGAAGTACAAAGTTATATAGGTTAAGTGATTATCGATACGCTTATAAATGTTAGCTCTAGGACTTTAGACAGACATCAGTAGAGTTCTCCTTCGTAAACAATGCCTTACAAGTTACTGATAGATGGTACATGCTGTGCGTGAAACTTTCGGCATTGTCACAGCAGTATGTTTTCGTACGGAAACCTTTTAGGATAGTGGATATCCGTAATAATTGAACGAGTTTCCTTTCCTTCACCGTTTCACTTCCATGGAGATGAAGTTCAGGTAATTTTTGTTTCAACTTAAACTCTTGACAGGCTAATCTTTTTTCGATGCAACGAACAAAATGACATCCGTATGATCTTACCATTTCTTCTTGTTCTCTGCTGTTGTACCTCTCCGATTTTTAAATGATATCACTTCACCTTGAAACTCCAAAGACAAACTATTTAAGTTTCAGGCTACAATTATGTAAAGTACAACTCTAATTTATCCTGATTGATTGATGCTGACTTAAGTGCGGAGGCAACGTTTTCATGAAAATCAATAGGATTTTTGACAGAATCTAGGTCTTGATTTAAACTTTTTACCGTAAATGAAACGATGACATCATTTCTCAAGGTAGTCAGCATAACTTGTCAGGTTGTCCGAATTACAAATAGCTTTTAGCTTTTACTATTACACATTCAGGAAGAAACTGTTCAAGGAAAAGCACATGATTTAGCGTCCGGAAACGCGTCATCTTGTAAGAAATATTATTTTTAAACTGGAGTTGTACCTGATGAATTAAGTTAAGCAGCCGTTGCAAAACAGGAAAGTAGCTTACTAAATTCCGTATTTTTAATTTTACGCTAAATACCTCCATACAGGATCCCAAACTGCTCTCGTTTCAGAACTCGAAACTTATATTTATGAATCCTGAGAGTGCCAGCCTGAATTTCCTGACCGTGTCACATTTCTCCAGCATTTAAGAAACAGTAATTTTCCGCAGCATTAGCTCAGTGAATACACAAATTCTGTATTAAAATTTTATTGCAAAAGGTTAATTATCTGGATTGTGAAGGTTACTAGAAAAAATAGTATGCAATTTTAGCTTGCGGCTAGATTACGTTATGTTAAGAGACTTCTAAATTTTTAAGTACACATAGAATTATTTAATATTTTTAAAAAAATGCATTTATTCTCTTATTACATGTAAACTAGGTAGTTTGGATAACTTATTTTTGTTGTTGCTAATCAATTTGATAAGAGTAGGTCAACTGTAAGATACCACACAGTTTATCTAAAACAAGTTTTTCTGTCTTAATAGCCATACTGGCATAGCTTGACAGCAGGCAACTAATTAGTCCATTTTGTTGAAACTTAATGAGATCTAATATGCTCAATAGAGCCTTAATTTGTCCATCCGCTGTAACATGAGGAAGCTGGATGTTGGGGGCGCATTAGATTGCTGTCTTGACAAGATGGCGCATCCAAACGTTGTAGGAGTTGTGGGCTTGACGCAAGGCAAAGAATGGTAACGGTAATTAGTGAATTGAAGAAGAGCTCGGGTATTAGGAAACTGCTACTGCTATTAGTGTTCCAGTTAGACGGGCAGCGCTTTGGCAAGTACGGCACACTTTGTGCTAATGGGCGTGGATTTATCTCTTGAGAGGATAATTGGTCAGGCATGAGACAAGGTTGAGAGGATTTGCGATTATTGATATGTGTTGAAAGCGTGTGCCTTTCAGAGTTGTACAAACAATTAACTACTGTTATACCTTTTGCTCTATTTCTAACTGGAACCAGGATGTTTTAAGGTTTTTAGAATTTGACTGGGTGCGTTTACTAATTGGAAGGAGCCTGCAGTAGGAAAAAATGACCATGTCTTGTTAGCATTAATTGACCAAGGGCAATTTAATGGTTGTAGCAAAGAAGCATTTGTTCAGCTTGTCTTGAATACCGAACAGTTTTCAACTACCTCAGGCAACTAAATCTGTCGGTTTTCCTTATGCAACCTTTGTAAAAGTGCTTTGCCGTCATGGTTAGGTAGCTAGCAGCTATTACAACTTTAAGCCAATGAAAGTGAGCAGGTGTTACGGTATGGACGTTGCGTTGCTGTCTGCTGCTGCATGTTTACTAGAATTTTGATGTATGTCTGCGGTACTATTAGTCGTTGTTGTCTACGAGGCCTCGAATTACGCTTATTCAGTGCTACTTTTGTAGGTGTTGTAATTACATTTACGCGAAGCACTTTAAAATGTCGAAATAACTAAGACATGCAACCCGGAATGAGCTGCCGAAGGAACTCGGGTCGATAAAGAAGGGATTTATAGAAGTGGGGCTAAAGGAAGGAAATCTAAATAATTCTGGTAGGAAGATGAATTGATAGGGAGAATCTGACGAGAGTAGAAGTGTGACATCCGGTGAGAAAATGCGCAGGATTAACTAAGCTAAAACACAAGAGGTTGAGGAGCAGAGTTTCAGATGAACCTAGAACGCCTATGAGAGGTGCACGTGCACAGTGAAAATGAATCAAAAAGTACTGGGAGCATGATAGTAGATTGGTTCACAGAATGGACACGAATGCAAATGGTGGTTGATGTAAGTTGGCGAAAATCACAGATTTTCAAAACAAAGTACAAATCCTAGCTTTTTTAAACAATAAAAGTAACTTTTAGCTTTAGATTTACATTTACCTTTGTACTGTACATAGATAACAGTGCATGCAAATTATGCCAGTTGGTACATGTGGGAGGTACAAGTACTTGGACGTGTTAAGCATGCTTGAAACAGAGAGAGCAATTAGGAGAAACGCAGTAGCTTTAATAGGAGAAGCGTTAACGGTTCTGTGACGCGAAACGAAAAAGGAAATGGTTCCAGAAGGAATGATTGTGTAGACGACGTTAGTTACTTAACAGTTGGATCCTCGATCACAATTAATACACGCATGCACATACAATCTAATTCTAATTTATTATTTACATTGTCGAAATCTGTTTCAACGGTAGTGTATAGATACCTGTTTGTTACTTACTTTTAAACCGATACCTCAGTGCAGATGTCGCTAGGATGGTGCGTGAGCTCGTATTCAGATCCTGGACACGTTGCGTATGTTTCTGGAGGAGTGGTTTACGCGGATGTGTCAGAGACTGAAACGGGAAAGCCTGTCCAGTGTTCTTGTTCNGTTTACGCGGATGTGTCAGAGACTGAAACGGGAAAGCCTGTCCAGTGTTCTTGTTCAGTATAAAATATTGAAGCTGGTTCTTGCCACTTCAGACTAATTACATCTACCTCAGTTTGACTTTTTGTCTACAATAATGGCTCAGAGCAAATAGTTTTCTTCTGATGACATTTACTACATATACAATGTAAAGCAGGGACCGTAGCTATTCCCGCATTCTGTAAGCAGCAACGAATTTGAGATTCATTCTTTTAATGGCATAACTTGTTCGGTGTAGTTTCTTCGATGCAGTTTTTACGAGAAGGACGAAATAACTATCGCTTTTAATGACAAACAAATCATGTAGTAGTTACTCTCAAGTCGATGTTCTGTATGCCGTACGCTAACGCTAACGGAAGGAGAAAATCCTTTCATTAAGTCTAGTTGCTGGAATGTGGCAGCGTTGATGTGTGTGAACCAAGGATGTTGTTACTACTTGTAATTCTTATTGAGCACATGGGTTCAATTAATGAATAAACTTTTTCATTTTCTAAAATTCCTGCTCGTGTTCAGAATTGATTATGTTGGATTTGTGACGGCGAAGTTGAACACTTGAGATGCAGGGCTTTAGTCAAGCTGAGCTTCGCTTCAACTAAAATGTTTTTATGTTCGGAGGTAATTTCAATCCGACAGTAGCGGCTAATGGGCTTGCTGCTGCATTAAAAAGTCACTGTGGTGATTCTATCTTCTTAACCAGCATTTCATCTTCACATGAAGTTCAATGAACTGAAGATGTTAAAAACGATTTTTTATTGCTCTTTCAATCGTGCAATGCGCTCACTTCTTCTCTTCGAAATGCCACTTTTAGCGCCCTCCATCATTGGCGTTTTTCCCCCCTTTAAACGTTTCAGCATAGCTATCAACAGTTTCCACCCGAGTAATAGCACAAACATTAAAGTGGCCAAGGGGCATAAAATAATTACAAGCCAAACATCCAGGAGTCGTCTTTGGTACCAAGTTTGATGCATTCCCAGCGGCTTGAGAAATTGAAAGTCGCTGTTGTCATGCCGTAAAACGTATTCCGTCCACCATACAGCTGTGTCCGTAGGATGACTTGGTCGGTCTCTAAAAAGTTTCGAGGCTCTTTGGATATTCCTCTTGTACCTGAAACAATATAAAACAAACGTTATGAGAAATCCCACCCAAAGTTCTGTATGCTGTAACATTTGATTTTTCACATGTTATAAAAATCTTACTTCGGATCCGAGATCACCTGCTCAAGAGCATCATCAAGGGTTTTTACCGACACCTCCTGTACATCTAGTAGGATTCCCCTTCCCGTCGCATGAATACGAGCAGCGTTGAAATCCTGCTCGGCAAAAAGCGGCATGGCCACCATCGGCACGGCCTGCCAGACGGCCTCGTGGATTCCAAGCAGGCCACCGTGAGTCACAAAAGCTTTGATTTTTGGATGTGCTGAAGGCAAGCAATGATTTCCTCCGTTACATGTGCTGTGACATTGGTGATTTTTAAACGATTATTGTCAACTTCCTTACCTAAAATCGCCTGTTGCGGAAGCCACGACGCCGTGTACAGATTATTAGGCCAGTAGTCGCCGTGAGCCATATCTCCATCGTATTTCCAAACGAATTTTTCCTTCCGCTTGCGCATTACAGACAGAAAAATGGACTGGAACTCTGTCGGTGCCGAGGAAAAGTTCACTGCACTACCGAAGCTCACATAAACGAATCCATCACTGGAATCGAGAAAATCTGCGAGATCCTACAAATGAAAGGTTACCATCATTTAGTTGTTTCACCTTCACTTTCGGATTCCCTATTGAGCTACTGTTGCTGGACGGTAGTTTAGCGTACCTTGGGAAACCGTTCAGTCTCTGAGTTCCCGCAATACATTCCTCCAACAGGTACAATTAGCGGGGGAAAAGGTCTAGCTAATTCTTCGGCAAAATGCGAATTCGTAAACACAAGTGCAGTGTCCCGAACCATGTCCTCCGTCCGAGGAAACTCCTCGTCTTGAAACACATGCTTGAAAACTTTGTTTAGCTCCGGGTAGCTGACCATCTCCTTGGAGTAATACCTCCAGAGCACGTCGACAGTGGTCACCAGTCTCTCGTACAAAGTCATAGGGAAGTGGTACCCGTAGTGCATTTCTGGCAGCCAAGAAGTTTCCATCACCATCCCGAAAACATCATACAACCATGCTGCAACATGTGATGTTTCAAATAAAATGGTCTTGGCTTTAAAATGATGAGCGATTCCGTAACCACATTCGTTGAACAATCCGTCAATGATGACCAGGTCAAAGGAGCTGGATGTAAGCCAGGCCTGTGTCTCTTCATGTAGTAAGAAATCCTTACACTGCGCTACACTCCGAGCAGGGAAACTGTGCGAAAAGGATGAGATTTTTCCAAGTCCACCTTCTAAACGAGATCTCAGAAGATCTTTTTCACTCCAGGATTTCTGTAGCTGCAGTGCTAAATCTTCAGGAAAAAACTCTGTGATTTTAGGGTTCGGCTTCTTTGGTTTATACGGCTGGACGAATGTGATCTCATGACCTTTTTCTGATAACTTTTCTACCATGGGCCACAAGCTAATACGGTGACTGTAGGTGGAGACTCCCATGTAAAACAGTATTTTGGCGCTGTGGCTGCACTGGAAGCACAAAGACGTTAGGACTAGCAGAATTAGCAACTTCATTGTCGTCAATGTGGCTTGAATTGAAGGGACTATGGCAAGTAAAAATGTGGACAAAAGACTCGGAATCTAATTGCGTAATTGAATCCAGATCACGGCAGGACTTTGACTGAAAGAATTCTTCCCTCTCCAAGATTCAAATCTGAAACAGGCCATTTATTCATCTTCTGTTCTTGAGGAAGCAGATCAGCTGGAGATGCATAGTTAGAAGACGACCTTGAATTCGGAGCTGGCCGTTGAAATGCAGTTCATGCTTACAGTTTGTTTTTCATCAGCTTATGTGATCGAAACGAAGAAATCAACACCTTTGAACAAGCCTCTCAATCAGGTGTTCCATTGTATTGCTTATGTTCATCTCGAATCAACGTGATGTGTGATCGCCGTTCTTTAGGAGTGGCGTTGTAGTAATTGGGCGTTATTACAGGCTTTAGCATACGGGAACGTTTTAATACAAGATGTCCATTCACTTAATTGACTGAGACCAAAAGATTTCGCTACTTGACATAAACGGGAAAATTTCATAGTTTTTTGCATTAACTGAACGAAACTCCGGTTAGGTTACTGCTGCTGGTCCATTCCATGACTGAAAGCAAGAAATTGATTGTAACTTGAAAAGGAAATCTAGCACTTCTTTTCCTTGGGTTTCTGGATTCGGAACAAAAAATGAACCATTTGTACATGTAAAGGTATTCTAAAACTGGCAGATTGCGGCTTTGTCAAGTTTGTCAGATTTGTTTAGCTTACCTGTCTACATTTACTTTTCCCTTTGCGCTTCTTCTTTGGCACCGGAACTTCTTTTTGCTGGAATTCCAAAGAGCATTTAGACGATGTAAATACAAATTTCAGTTATGACAGCAAGCCAAATATATTTGATAAAGGGTCGCAGACAGCGTCAGACTTACGATTTCCCGTCCCCACAAATAATTTTTAGTCCACTCAAGGTCCGAACCGCCCTTGTACTTAATTGGGTTGGCCCGCATGGCCTCAAGCTGCTCATCCGATTTGCTACCGTCATAATCAGGAAGAAGGCCCATCACTCGGTATGAATTCTCCGGGTCGTCTGCCTAGCAATCCTGATGCGAGTTAATGTAACAGTTTCCTCAGTTTTATCGGCAATTGCTACGGAAAAACAAAATTTCGAACTGCCGCATGCCTAAAAGATAGTTGACCTACCTTGGATTTCTTCCACAAGTAGTTCCTAGCCCTATGCATACACATTCCTCCTTCGTACACTGGCTTGCCATCCTTGTCCAAATCAAAATGCGGGCAGTAGCAGCTACCAGAGCAGGAATTCGGGTCGCAATCACTGTCCTCGTCGTCTTCTGGATCAGTGCCGAGGATAAACTCAGTCACGCTTTTCTTTACCTCGGCGCAGTTGTCCAAACAACACCGGACTCCATCTTTACATTGCTGAACAGTTCCTTTGTTCTGGTCGAAGAGATCACGAACGTAGTTCACAGCCAAGTCTCTTGCTTCATCCCATCTGAGGCACTCCTCCTCCGGCTCCTCGTTCTCGCATCCTGAGTTCCACTGCTTGAACTTGCATTTGATCTTGTCGATGGATTTTTCGCACTCGTTTTTCAGTTCCGGGTCGTTGCAAACGAACTTTTTGGCTTTGCAATCAGCTCTGAAAGACTTGAAAAACTTGCTGGCTTTGGAACACTGTTCCCCCTTCAGAGCACATTGATCTTTGCAGCAATTCTTCGACTGGGGGTCAGTAAAGCCCCGCCCGGGTTTTTCGCTAAAACTATTCATTCTAGCTTCTAGCTGGGCTTTCTCCTCGTCGCAGCGCTTAATCTGCGCTTCCAGGTCACCTGCCTTGCTGAACACGGAGTCAAGGCAGGACTTGATCATGCCCAGGGAGGAAGGAGACGTCTGTGGTCTGGCGCAGAGGGCGCTCCAGGGCTTCGCTCCTGATTCGGAGCCAGGGCCGCAGCTGGGGTCGCATCCATCCGGCGTTTGGCACCCGATTGGTTCCATGCACAAAGGCTTGACTGTGCAGCAGTCCTCGTCGTTGGAAAAGAGTCTGGAAGAGGGTCGCTGGCAGCGATCGCGACTCGGTTTGCCGCACGCGGAAGCGTCGAAATTTCCAGAGGAGTTGCCCAGCTTTCGTTGCATTTCTTCCATCAATGTCATTTCGCGTGCGCAGCGGTCCTGCTCCCGCTGTGCTCCTGCTTCAATGGCCGCAGCTCGGGCTTTTTCCAGCTCACAGCGGTAAGCTTCCAGCAACTCCCTGCTCTCTTGCAACAGTT
>VRMD01001577.1:0-16369 GCA_009872375.1 Sminthurides bifidus
CCGTGTAATCGGTTCTTGAAGTCGTGCACACCGTGGATAATTTTATGACTAACACCTAAGTAAGAATCCGATGAGAATCCAAGTTTAAGAGGCTGTGACTAGACCTCGATAAGCTGAAGCACGCTTGGCGAAGTTCAAGGAACGGGATGAAACTTGCACCTTAAGCAAGCCGAAGCCGAGCTAGCAAGATAGCAACGAAGCTGACAATCTCCGAGACTGAGCTAAGCTTTCATTTCCTTGTCATCCTAGTACCGGTGCCTAAAAGTTGTGAATCCGAAACGTTTTCTCAAGGCTAGGAGTACGAACGTCCTCGTGAAATTCCACGGTGGCGGGAGAATCACCAAAAGATGAACTTGGGAAACCAAAGGTTGTGCCGCGACATCCACGTAGTTTAAATCAAGGAAAAGTTTCCAAGTAGCACATTCTTGATAACCTACCGAGGACCTGTTCTGACTCTCAAGTGAGGGACCAACCGCTTCTCTCAAGAACAACAAAGGAGTCACGTTGAGGTGGCTTGTGTGCAAAGCGGTTAAATCTAGTGAGATTCATTCCTCCCTTTCCGAAGCTCGACAGATCATCTTGAAAGTTAAATAAGATCCTAATTGTGCTACCCAAGTGTTGTGAAGATCTGAAGACTCTCCGAGCTCTGTCTCTGTAGCGTCTCTACTACCAGGGCTGACATCTTCTCAACAATCCTCACCACTTAAACTTTCACTTTCTCAGTCTAGTCGCCTCCTTGAAATCTCAAAGCCAGATTTACACCCTCTTTTCAGCCTTCTCAATTGAGGAAATGGAATGAAAGAGCTGCGGACAGAGCAGATGTTTTGTTGTCTAAATGGAAGGGAAGGAGGAAAAGAAAAGAGTGGATTAGACGACCAGGGAGAGAGAAGCGTCCGTCTCTACCGACTTGTGAATTGGATGCGGCATTGACGCTTATGGACAGAGTGTTTCCTTGAGCAGGTCTTTTTTTGACTTTGTTCTTGTTTGGACGAGGAGGAGGAGGAAGATTGAATGGGATGTGAAGTGGCAGGAATGTGTGGAGAGGGCATAAAAGGATCGTATTTTCAGCTCTTTCTATGGTAATGTGACGGTGGCAAGTCATGAGCTAATATTATTGTCAGTTCTGGTAACACAAATTGGGATTCCAGCAAGGCTTCACATGCCAAGTCATTCCACCAAAGTAGAGGCTGAGATATGACCAAGCATCGTTAGGGGGTTGGTTGTACATCAAGCTCGAGTATGAACAAATGCTCGACTACCGCCACATAACAAATTGGAGAACTCATTGCGTGGCAGCTAAACGGCTTTAATGCAATAACAGGAGCTTTCAGCAACACACTTTTTTTCACTAACAGCCTTCACTTGATGAGACACTAAGCAAGGTGGAATTGGAGAAATATTGCGTGAACAAATGTAACCAAAGACGGGAAGAGGGAGAGGGGGGAACACGCACAATATATTCTTAGCCTCTCGTTTCTCTATTACTATTGGCGTTTCCGCTCCCAGCCTACTTTGTAGCCAAGCCTAGGGGACGAGAGGGAAGAAACTCGGCCAAGTTCTCTACCAAAAGATTTATGAACATCTTTTCTTGGGAATTGAGGAGACGGCAGGATTCTTCCCGCATTTTGTGTAGACAAGTCCTTTGGATGTTGCAAGTGCGTAAACTAATCGTATCTCGTGGACGGATTCACACTCACACACGCAGTCCTCTCAGCTTATTTTGCTCGATCCCTTTTTTTCACACTTTCACTTCTCTCTCTCTCTCTGCTTTGCAGTCCCGTCAACACTTTCTCTTCCGCTCTACCGGGCCACACCAGCCTGCATTGGACTGTCAAGCTCTCCTTTTTAAAATCGCACAAGTTGAATTTTGATTTGATAAAGTCACTGAGGAAATAGTCCTTTTTTTGGGGTCGAGTCGCGTGCTTGAATTTTGAGATTTAAAAATGCCACAAGACTTGGTATGTGCTTCCTATTTCCCATGGACAGGAGGTGAGGGAACAGGCTTAGGGAACAGGGCATATCTTATTATAATTCCTTAACTTGGAAAACCGATCAGGGAGTACACGGGGAGAAAGTTGAATTCCATCGCGTTCCACATCTGCACATCCAGTCCAGTCACGTGGCCATATATTTCTTCCCAACGGGGTTGTAAACAAGCCTAAAGGATTTGCACTTCGTTAAGGCAATCGGAGGAAGAACGGAGTCAATCTCCCCTTTCTAGGAATCTGGGACTAACTAACTGGTCGGGTCTACTGTCCTTTCACTGTCAAGTTTCTTGGAAGGAAACTTAAGCCCTGTGGCTTGTGCCAAGAGGGGTTTACCAATTCGGAATTGTAGACTTCGGGGGGGGGGGTCTCAGGGAGACGTTCAATAGGGGTGCATGTACACCCGGTGGGACGTGTGGGTCGAGAATTTCTCTATTACAGACATCCAGATGTTAACCGAGTTCTTATTCTCGGGCTACGGAATCTGATTACAAATGCGATAAACAAAGTGTGAAACTTGATTTGCATCTGCTTTGTACGCAGCTCAGGATGGAAATCTGCCATGAGGCCTGTGAGTTTTAGCAATAATTCTCATTTCTGTCTGTAGCAATAATAAACTTAAAAGCGTTGTAAGTCAACCCAAGGCTTTGAAGAGCAGTAAAGGGAGTGAAGTTGAGCGCTTGGAGCGCCAAGACAACTAGCGTCTCTCAACTTGCAATAGATTTACGTCACGTTGTATCTGATTTACTGAAACATTTTCGTTTTACATGAACAAGGTTTAAGGAGGGAAAGTACGAAAAGGGAAGTTTGTTTGGCATAGTGGAGAAGTATCTCTACTCCATTTGTATTCCCGCCGTTTGTCACACGAATGTTGTGTAATTGAATATTTGTCACGTTTTATTTTAAGAAGGCCTTACCTCTTTGACAGTTGGCTTGAGAACTGAGCTACGTGAGCAATACAGCTGGCGAGAGAAGTTGTCAGCATCTCGTGCTTGATTGAAGTCGGGTTTCCGTCCCCGGTCCTAATCCGCATTTCCGGGTCGGGTTTACCGTTCTTTGTGATGGAGGGAAGGGGAAGTTGATGCCGAGAATCGGAATTAGGGAGGGTGGTAATGCTATTTTTGGGTGATTACGCCCGCAAGAATGTCAGGAGCGAGAGAGAATGGATCTAAGTTTTAGTCAAATCAGCAACTATCTGTCACCGGAACGGTGTTTAGACTGGTATAACAGTGACAGAGGGGATGGAGGCCGAACATTTGGCAGGGAACATGTACCGTTAGGCCCAGCATTTGGTAATGGGTTGTAGGATGTTCCTGTGCTAAAGATACGGGAACTTGAAAGATGCCGCGGTGGCTGGTACGTATTTTGACTGCCAGCTGCCAACGAAGCGGAGGTGGGGAGGTTCATGTGTTAAAAACCACTAAGTAGGTAAGTGGCTACGTGCGCTCGAGCTCGGTAACGGTAAAATGGAAATTGGCCGAGAGATATTTATGACAAAAATATTCAATGAAGTGGGTAATGAAGCTCATGTTTTCCACGCATTTGTTTTCGAATAGCCGGGTAGGGAGAAAAGGTAATGGTGAAATAATGGGGACGAGGAGCAAGAACAAAGGGATTCTTCAGGTCCACGTTTCTTTTGCCAATATTGCTGGCGGCTTGCTCAATCCGTAAGTTGGGTAAAGTTGGGTAAAGTTTAGGCTCCGAGTTGGTTTCAACCAGTTTGGAATCACTATAACTTTGCTGGCTTTCACCACCCTGGGGGAAAGCATTAAAGCGGAAAAAAGATCTTGAGGGAAAGAAGGCTGTAGTTTTTGCCTATAAATTGCGTAGGCTGTTTTTCTCTACCGGAGAAAGTAAGTCAATACCTTAGTCTGCGCGTTTACTTTCTCCACTTTCACCCACTTGTTTATACGCAATTTAATTTATGCGAGTCACGCACAATCATTTCTTTTCACTATCAGGCCCAGATTTACCTCCTTCCCCAATGACTCGCAGCAATCTATCCTGCTCCACTTCACAAAGTCTGCAAGAAGTTGCGTCGTTACCTGCTAAGTAATTCGATGATGTTGACGTAATTTGTAGATCCGTTTGCTGGCGTAGTGGGGGAAAGAGAATATTTTTTCCCCACTGGATGAAAGCAGTCGTGAGATTTCAAAAGCTCAGTAGTTTGTTGCGTGATTTGTTTTGCGTATTGCGCCAAATGGTGACGGGATCACGTAGACAAAGATTTTCGGAGTCAGGACGTGTCCTGGCCTAGTTTAGGTTTGGAGTATCTTGCACGATATTCAAACTTTTATGCAAAGTCATAACAAGTGAGTTATAATCCGGATCTGGAGAGGAATCACGTGACGAGCATTCTTACCAACCGGAAGTAATGTGGGCTGATACTTGCAACGTTAGTTGAGGCCACTAAGAGAACGGTTTGAAAATGGATATTGGTGGAAATCGTGATCGACGCTTCATACAATATGCAAGACTGTGAATCTTTCCAGTCCTAGCTGTGAAACCTTTTTCGAATCTCACGCTTTTTTTAAGAATCGCAGAATATTATTGCGGAGGTTACACTTTTGTATAGAAGGAGGAAGAAGGGTTTCTGAATCCATGAGTTAAAAGGGACTGACAGGTGTGAGAGCAAAAAAAACTTGGTATGAATTTGGAACAGTTGGATGTGAAAATTGGCTTAGCTCACAAGATGAAATTTTGAATCCAATGAATCGACTTCCTTCCTGAGAGTTGTTCCATTTTGCTGCGAAACGGTTTGAGACTCGAAAAAATATCGGACTACTTAATAAGATTATTAAATCAAATTCCCAATTCCTCATCGAACGGCGACATTCAGCAGCATTTATGAAAACCTGAAGCTGTTGTGTCAAATTTTCTTTGTAGTTTTCATGACTACGGGTATAAAATTGTAAAATGTAAAGGTTGACGTCGTCACTCCATTGGAGCTTAGGGCTACTTGTGGGTAAAGCCATTGAAAGGTTAGCAGGTTGAACCACAACCAATGATTGATCGAGGGGGGTCCTCAAATTCAGACCATTATATTTTCTGAATCTTGAAGCAGGCTGACAACACGAGATTGAACCATGAAGACTTATGAACTCGCATATTTCATCTTTCTATTCACGTAATTGGATTGGTTAAAGTGAAAGTTCCGACCTTTACGATCTCAAGTTCAGGACGAAGAGTGTGGGCGTAAACCAGTCTCGTTTTATTTTATTGCCGTGTGACTAAAATTAGAGTTATGGTAAGGAGTTTAGAATCTGCAGATAAAGGACAGTCTGTCATTTTGATCGAATGGTTCTTATCATAGCTAGCGCATCAAGTACTCCAGACTTGAATCTTGAGTTCGAGGTTGAGAGCATTTCCATTCATTTCCGTCGCTGGAGATGCCACCCACAATGATTTAGTTCTTGGAGTTAAAGATTCAATCATGAATGCGTTCGGATCATTTCATGCAATAATCTACCAGACTTTTGAAAGTACTGTAATTTTCTGCAGCCATTTACAGTACAGTTGTCTGTGTTTATTCAAAACCAGTTCTTCTAAGAATTAGTTTGAGCTGAGTTCAAAAACGACTCCGCAATATTTTCATACAAAACCCAGGACTGTAACATTGAGCCGCCGATTTTGAAAAAGTGGTTAAATTTGCGACCTTGAAGATTAGGTGTGCGATTCACTTGCAGTAGTGTAGATCTACCGTTATTGTAGTGCTTTTCACGCTGGAATAAGCCAGTCTTGTAGCAATACCATGATATGTTCCTTACAAGTAGATTTATTCAAATGATTTCGTTTTCTCCAAATCTGAATCAAGCCGACTCCATTACAAGATCAGCGTACAGCTCCAAGCTACATAATGAGCTCATGTGGTGAAAGTGAAAGCAGCACGAACAGAAACCACCCCCGGGGTACAACTTTCTCCTCGCATGATCTCTCACAGCTTGCCTCTTTCATTCTTTGACCAGATGGCATCTGGCACACTTAAAGAAACTGGTGTGATTTAACCTTTGATATTCTTGAAGCCAATCGTCCGCCGTGCACATGATCTACCGATCTGTTATTTCGGCACCAGCCGATGGCGTCTCTCTGCAACTTGGTTTAGTGCAACGCAAGTGTTGCGTGTGAATTTAATGATCATTTTATTATGGTGAAGAATGAGTGCAACTGCTGAGTTATGGCCTTTATCGTGCTACAATTCGCCCATTAGAGCCGCGAAATTACTATATTTACCCCGTTTCCACTTTGCTTTATCGGTCTATCAAATTTGTGCCTCAAGTGTTTCAGACACTGTAGGGGTGTAGAAATCAAGTTTCTTCACTTGTTTCTTATTAGGATCGATTCTTGGACTTGGACTGCCACACTCTCTCAGGCAATTTATATCGCAAAGAAAAGTTTTGTATTTATTGTTTCCTTTTCCGCAATTCGTGTCATTGTCGAGTTTACGCGTTAGCACACGGCTTATAAATTAAGTCGGCTTGCTACCAGACGGAAACGCCAGCCGGTAGGGGTTCCTTCTTTCAAAGGCGGGAATTTTACTCTGCGCTAATTTTATCACGGTTCTCACAGTTTTACTAACTCCATCACATGCGTTTCGAGTGTCACGAGAACCAGTGCTATTTTTGTTATAAATCAACCCAGTTTTAAGATCTATCGCGAATAACTCACAGTACACTGGAATTTTACGGAAACCCACTAGAAAATTATTGAGATTACTAAAAGTCATAGCGGTACGGGTGACCATCCCAGTTAATCTTATCTTAATTTGGGATATCAAAAGCGTTTCCTGTGCGATATACCGGAGCTCAAGCGTACATTCAACTTTTGTGTACTAGCTGGCTAAATGCATGTAATGGCCCATAATCCAGACTAACAGTTCTGGAATTTCAAATCCTTGTTATGAAACGAAAATTCTGCCGCTTAAAATATTGTGCAAGTCTATTTAAGTCAGACTAGCTGTAGACATAAGATAAGTACTTGAAATTGAAACGATTTAGTGCATACAAGTAATGCATACACGGTTCAAGAGTTCTGTTGTTGTCGAAGTATCACATATGTATGTACTTAATATTATACTAGAACAGATTTAGCGCACATGTGTGAACTAGAAATATGAGACAGTATGTTGTACTAAATGCCAGACGCCAAAGACGATGACGTAAATCCGTTTGGAAAACAAAAAAACACCACATTTTAAAAGCCCATTCCCAAGCATAAGTTGATAAAATTCCTCCAATTCATGATTCCAGAACTACAACTCGGAATGGCAGCGATGAAAATCCTACAATCTAAGGACTCCCGACCTGCCAAAGGTTTGTTTCCGCTACGCATATACTGTACTAGAAGAAAGCTCAAACTTTCACCAAAAACCCGCCTCACACGCTATATATAACTCTGCTGTTAAAAACTCAGGCTTTCTCTTTCTCCAGGGGCCGCTTTCTCTTTCTCGCTTTCACTCACTCTAAAGCCTGTACAGCGTGTCTTCTTAAAATGTGCTCTCTCACAGTGTAAATACGACTTTCGGCCACTTTCTCCTGTAAATAGCAAAAGCTTGCTCTCTTCATTAACTGCTGAAATTTACAAAGCCTTCGCAAACTTTTTTCCACTTTCCTCCGTGATCTATTTCAATGTAAAATATTCAAGTCGTCATATTCCATCAAGCACAAAATTCATCACCAGCTCACGGCTTCTTCATACCTGTGCTTGCTTGGTGGCGGTAATATACGGTTATATGGCCTAAGGTGATATTCCGACAGCTTGCATTATAATCAATTGTGTAAACTTACCAGCAACTTATTGTCAGCCCATGTCATTGTCGTCGGCAGCTAGTCTAAGCGGCTTTTAAAATTCCATGTACAAGGCTTTAGAAAGCCGGCTTTCTTTAGCACCTTTCAAATTTCCTGCTGCCAACTTGACCGCCCACACTGTTGAAAAGTTGGCTTATGGAACGTGACTTTGTATCGCTTCCATCCTCACCCAAGTCCGTGCACAGGTAAAAAAAGTTTGAGCCACACTAATCAGACGAAAAGGGAAAGTTGCCTGAAAAGATTACCGCGGAAATTACGCCATGGTTTACGTAGCTTAGTGAGTAAAGAATACAAATTGAGAAAATTGAACGGATGCATGCACACCCAGTCGATTTGAAGATAATCCATGACGAGAGCGAAGCTCCGACCTGGTATGTATGTACATACGTGTGGGAGAAAGCGGTGAAACTTTCTCCAAGAGAGAACGTGACGGAGGAGCGGAGGAGGAGGAGGACGTAAACTTGGTGAATGTAAGACTTAAAATTGATGATGGTGGAGGCATTTTCCAGTTCGATCAAGTCAGCAAATTGAAGAGATTATTTGCGGTATAAGGTTCCTTCTCTGTCTCAGTGCTGGAGAAGAAAGCATAAAAACAAATGCGAGCTGGGAAAAGTTACAGATTGATTTCCGTTAGCATTCCCTCGTTACAATGCAGTTTTCCTACTAGGAGACGAGAATAGGCTGGAGAATAAATCGGATCATTGTAAGCTCCCGTAATGGAAACTGAAAGAGATTGAATGGCAAATGCGAAGGTTCGATTGACTCCGGTATTGGAATGAGCCCCTGCACGGAAAAGGCGGGTTCTCACGTGTTCCGGTGTCACGTTACAGTTACGTGAGGAAGGTAGCAAATTGCACAAGCCGGTCATTATTTGATTCATTCTTGCGAAAATCAAAAGAGAAATGCGCTAATGAAACCTGGAATTAAGCATGTAGTTTGTGGGATTACGTGCTCATGTTGTCAAGATGAGAGAGAGAGGGAAATGAGTCAGGTCAGCCTGACTGGCAAACTTAAGGGTAAATTAACGACGAGAGACAAGGCTAACGAGCCAAGTTTTCCGCTATTGGCAGATCATTTGTGTAGTCAAGGTCCGAAAGCTGGTTCCCGCATGCCGGATCCTTTTCCCCCGGTGCCATATGTAATTTCAAGGGGACTTGAAATCAAGCTCTGCTTTGATTGAGACTAAAAGTTTTGGTGAAAACTGACATAATTTACGGTTCAGCCTTTCTTTGTGAGAATTGATGAGGTTTCAAATCAAATTCAGCATACGAGAAAAGGCAGAGAGACAGCGGCAAAAGACGGCTAATGCCAAAGGATGTGCTCAGTGCCATGACTTGAAAAGAAGACTGAAGCAGCTCCCCGAGCGACTGATGAGACCCGCGGTTCGTAAAAAAGCCCGCTAAAGGTTGGCTTTGCAGGGGCAATAGTTTGAACAGAGTTAATTTTCTGCACAAAGCAGCTGAGAAAAGATTAGCAGGGAAAAGTTGGGTCCATCAATCTGTGAAATTCAAGAGCAGTTCATGCCCTGCAACAACTCTTGCCGCGATAAGAGACGGATGAAAAAGTGAAAAAGTTTACTCGCGTCACACAACCTTACATAAAGTCAAGCCGGGGGCTGAACAGAGTGTGGACTGGGGACAAAAGCTGTGGAGTACAAGTCACTGAGCTAACTTGAATGTGAAATGGGTTTGAGAGAAACGAGACTTTCGCTCTCTCTCTCAGTTAGTCTGAAAAGAATTAGGATCGTTCCAATTCTCTGCTTGGGTGACTCAGTTAGTGAGCTTTTACGCAAGTGAAAGGAGGAGAAAGTCCAGCATTCTTTTTCACCAACAAGTAAAGGTATGTACAGATATTTTAATAATGTGCTGGAATGCTGCGCCACACAAACCCTCGACTCAACGACCGGTTAAGAGGCACGCGGGACATGGGAACCGATGGAGAAAGTAATGACTTGGAAGAAGAAGCGTGAAACTTTCACTGAAATTTTTAACGCTCATTTTTAACCCTAGTTTTATCTTTATGTGGAAAATAATCCACTGATGCAGCTACTTTCACTTGCTTAATGAGATGTTGAGCTTTGGAAGAGTTAATATAATCTATACGATTTTTTCCAAAGTGAGTAATCATCGAGAGCGGAAATTAAACGCTTGAGAGGAATTGAATTGTGTAATTGTGTAATATGCATGTATTTCTTTGGAAAGTGAAAGTGCATTTAAGATGAATTTTTAGCGTCCTTATGACGTTCAAATTTTTTTGGGATGTGCTACCACGACCCCTACATTGCATCTTTCTTACTCCCTTAGACTATAATTTCATCAAGATGTAGGCTAAAGAATATTCTAACCTGTATATGATTTAAAAACATACCCCAGCCAAATTATGAATATGGCAATCGGCGCTAGGATATTGCGAATTTCCTCCTTAAAATCGAACTGAAACGAAAATATTTTTAATATTGCAGTTCAAATAAAAATAGAACTTAATTCCATCATATTGACGTGTCAGAAGCTATTATCTTTACATAACTAAACGTTCGGAAATGCCGAAAGCAAAAAACTGTCGGTGTTTTAAGATCACCTTAACACTTAATTCTCCATTATTGAAGGACAAAAAATGGAACTTAATTCCATCATATTGATGTGACAGAAGCTATTATTTATAAATATCTTAGAAAGTTTGAAAATGCCTAGAGCCAAAACAAATTGAAAGACTTATTTACCCTTACATAAATTCGTTAGGAAAAAAGCTTAGATTTACCATCTTGTGAACTGATTTTCTAATTACTGTAATCCTGATATCTTTAAGAAGACTTTATCTCACATTCTTTTCATAACCTGTACCCTACTGGGCTGTACCCCTTCGGAAATGAGTGGATTATGAAACAGTGAAAAAGCTCATCTTGAAAGTGGGGCTAATTTAAGATCAAGGATGAGGGACGAAAGGGCACATCTTTTACAAGTAGAAGAAAAGAAAGTCCTCACAAGAGCCCAGCTGGACTCTTTTCTTTCCGAATGAAGATACAACTCTCAAGTTGAAGATGATGTGCGTCATAAGCCATTGTGGGTGCATGATACAAAGCTTGTGCTTTGTCCAGTCCATTTATGTTCTAAATTTATGACCACTGGCTGTCGACAAAAGACGGTAAATTAACATGGAAGCTCATCTTGATTCTGAATAGCAGGGGCTCGGAACTATATCATTTTGACATGACGCAACTTACACGCCATGCGTAGGTTAAGAGCATAAGTGGCAAGTCACGACGTGGGTGAAAAGCCACATGGAGAAAGTCCAGAGTCAACTTAGGTGAAAGCAACTATCTTCAAGCAAGAGTCTTTGCTCCCCTTCCAAGAAGAGTTTACAGACTGGAAGTACTACTTTCTCTGTACAATAACATTGTGCACAAAGTTGCAAATTTTTTCTGTAACTTCTAACTCAATTCTTGTTGTGTGCAACTGTTTTCGTGAGGCTGACACAGTTAGCAGGAGCTACTTAACCCCTTGGTTACAGGTTATTGGCACCATCTGAGAGTTGAGAGCACCAATAGGACATCAATTTAACAATGGACATCCAGTCGATGTACGATGTTATAGGTTGTTTTGTAAAAACTTTTGAATTAGGCGCTGAGCTTTAGCTAAAGAAACCTTAACACAGAATAAGAAGACTTCCTCCGCATTTTTTGTTGCGTTTTGGTCTATAGAATTTTACCAGTTGTCATGGAGACCTTCCTATCTTCCTGAAAAAAGGAAGAGCAGAACTAGTTGTTATTCCAAGTGCACGGGCTGATGCGTCGGAAAAAGTTGGATTCATCAACCTAATCCCAGAGCTTGTGAACTACTTCCTTCGGACAAGAGAAATAATAGAATACATGCAGTGCCTATCTTTGTAGCTTTTCAATTTAGAATTCAAACTCGTGGTAGGAATCAAAAAGAAAAATGCCGTCATCAAAAATGACAAATGAAGTTTTTCTTCAGCTCTCCCCCCCCCCCCCATATGAGTTNCCCCCCCCCCTCCATATGAGTTATACATATGGTCCTGAAATAAAAATTTCACCCAAGAATTGAATGAAACAGGAAGCTGAGCACGTAGATCTTGCAACTTTTCAATTGTTTAGATAACAAGTTTACCGAAATCCTCTGCAGCCACCACCTCCCACCTATAGTCTTTCCCTTGACCTTGACTCTTGGCTTGACAAATGTGAAGGGGCTTTGATGCGAGGAACGCTGTTGGAATTCCAACAGATCAAAATAAGGGGCTTCGCTGTCGTCACGTTGGGAACAAATTAGGACTGTATTGAAACAGGACCTTGAACGCGGGGGGGAGGAAGCCGGAGACAAGTTGGCGTCTGCCAGGAGAAATTTGCGGTGAAAGTATTGGCGGCGAAAAGGTAGAAAGAAAGCGCTGACAGCGTGGCGGAATTCTTTTTAAGTCGAGAGCCAGTTTGCATTGCCACAAACTCATTCAGACGGCTTTGGAGGCAGCATCATTATAATGCCGTTGCAATTATCTACCGACTTGATTTCCTTTTAGAATCCTGATTTTGATGGCTTCTTTTATTCTTGGTAATTCCAATGGGAAAACGCAAATGTTTGTGGATGAATCCTTGGTTTTTGTCTAAAGTCGCTCAGATGCGAGAAACTCCAAGGTTTTCTCTTTTCAAAACTCCCTATTGACTGTCGGATGCCATGTTGGCATATCGGCAACGCCACACGGATATTCAACGGAAAGCACCTACATTTCCACAAGTATATCAAGTTCGTTCGTATAGACACAGCACCATTTCGTAATCAACTTTTCCAAGAGGTATGCATTGGGTAAGGTAAACATGAAGTTGGAAGCGGTGAAAACTTGGTAGCCAAACTTATATTGAAATGACGGAGGTAAATGTAAACGCCTGTGAAACGGGCCTCATCCCTAGATAAGAGTTTGTCCAAGAAAGAGAAAGTGCAGGAGATTTAACGGAAGGTGATACAGGAGCGTGGATTCATCCTAGTGTAAAATTTTCAAACCGGGATTAAATGTCCTCAAGGGCTACACGCGCCTTAATCCTTAAAGCCACGTGTTCGCTCAACCGCACCACGAGTTTAATGGATCCTTTTCCAGGGATTTAGCAACTTTGGGGATGAATCATTGTCGTGAAAATAGTTCCGAGGCAAACTTCTCTTTTGTTTCACCCGTTTGATTTAGGCGGGACTTTCGTCTTTTGTTCAAGACTTAAATGTGTACCAAGATGACTGCTATCAAGTTACCCACTGTACGTGTACTGTTCGATGTCCTTCATGTCACAGTTCTATTCCTACCTGAGATACTTGTACATACAATGTAAATAATATATTACTTAGTGAATTAGTAATGTCTAAGAACAAGTGTTGCAAACAAGCTGACTAAGAGCAGGTCATTAGAACAAACCCGCCTGTGAAGGCGTAAGGAGCAAAATTCGATCTAGGTGAAAGTCAGCTTTCACTGTGCACCTAGCGGTTGCAATATCCCCCATACATCGAACGATTCCCGACAAACTTCCGTCTAGAATGTCCAAAATTTAAGCTGTTAGTGTCATGCGAAGCACAGGTAACATATGTACATGACTTTAGCTAGGAACTCACGTCAGGTGTTTTAACGAACTATATGTAGTCCCTGTTAATTGACGCACAAGTGGATAGCTGACCGACAAGGACGGCGACGACTGCTACAACTCATGACAACCCGGCCATTAGAGAAATGAACCCATCCTTATCGGATTTCACTTACTGTCAATGTCTGACTGTTATCAGCGTCCAGAATTTATCTTAATTGATTCCGATCAAATTAAATCTTATACACGTGCTGCAAGTCAATCTCCGGGGTTCAGTTCCACGGTGTAATTTAGCCTTCCATTGACGTCTGAACACGCTGCGGTAGGTCGTCCCAACCTCCATGCAGTCCTCGTAATGAATTCCTGAGTCTCCCAGTCAAATTCTGCACACTACTTGTAACTTGAACCAGGAACCAGGCATCACTGATGGCTCCCTTTCAGCCCTTTCAGTTACAAATTCCTCCTGTAGTAATTTCATGACTCCAAGTTTTATGTTACAACCCAGGGGGGTTCTGTAACATGCATTTAAAACCCATCCTTCACAAAGCTGAAATGCATTCAAACATTTACAGTGGGATTTCTAATTTACGCCGTTGTGCATCATTGTGAGCTTTTAGCCTGGACAATGCATTTGTCACACAATGCAGAAATAATGAACTGAACTAAAGCTCAAATCTGTGCTATGAGAACACCTGTCCAGGTGCTTAATTGTAAGCTCTGGCAGAAACAAAACCTGGTTACCGCCAAACAATAGGAAGTCTGGAGGATCAGACAATCCCAAGACTCATTTCACTGTAGGTTAATAAGAACTGACAAAGGCGCACCTTCAGTTCAAATATTCCACAAACTCAAATCATTGCAACCACAAGCATCAAAATCAGCTAAATTTACAACCTGCTTTCTCAACCACCCATCAGCTCAAATCACAGGGCACGAGAGCAAGATTTTAATACGATTCAAAAGGGCTTGAATGATTAACCAAAGCTGATGCAGGGAAATTTCCAACAGTCTGTAATAACATATAAGACCGCCCGCAAAAGCAATTAATAATTTCCCCCAGTCGCTCCCCTTGACTTTCACTCCATCTCCTGTCACTGATTCTACTCCACTGACAGCCAACAATAGAAAGGAGCAGTGCTACCCAACATGAGGTTTTCAACCTAGCAAATTTTCAAGTGACTGCAGGTAACACTCGGATGATTGTCATTGAAATCAAGTGAAGCGTGTATAGCCTTTCTCAAAGCCTTGGCTTTCCCGCTCCAAATCACTAGCCCAGACAAGTGACTTTGTCAAAATGAAAATTAGTTTACCGCCGCCATGTTTATTTGTTTTGTGGTCGGGCTAATTGTTATCTTTGGCTTGTGTGTGCGGGTTCGGTCTAACAGTCTCACATGTACGTCTCCGCGGTTATCCAGCAGCTGTATTTGGTTTACTATGGAATTTGTGAACAAAGTAGCAATTTGAAACATGTGGGCTTCTTCCGGGTTTCATTGTACAAAACCACGTGTCAACCAATCATTGTGAAGTTCACCGAGGTAGAAGTGGGACACGGACACAATGGGAGTGTTTTGTATGTACTGTACCTACATTCTGTACTATGTAACTTTGGAAAGGGCGGTGTCAGTGTAAATAAGTACTTCAAGTAGCCTACATTACATAATGTCACTTGTCCTTTTGTTACCTGTTAATCTGTTTACTGCTATGCTGGACTAGTAGTTGTTCTTGTTGTTGGTAATCACTTGTGTTGCGGCGGGCTAATTAATTGTGTCTGTGGACGAGTGTTAATATGGTATCATTTCATCCTCCGAGTGCAATGCCATTGTGCTCACTTTAATTAGACAGATGGTGACAAGCGCTTATTTTTCTCTAATTAACAGGAAATGAGGAATTCAAGGACCACTCTGGCAGCTGCCGGACACTCATAGACCCGAACAGACGCAAATTGATTCGACGGGCTAAAATGAAGTCCCTCAGAATCAGCGTCGCCATCGTTCTCAGCTTCATCTTCTGCTGGACGCCGTACTACACTCTGATGATCGTCACCATCTTCGTGGATGATCGAGTAAGTCGCACAAATCTTTCGCTCCGTTGCTTCCTCCTCATCATCACTCTGTCCTTGTCAATTGCAACGAGAAGAGAGAGAGAGAGAGAGAGCGAAATCCCCGCCATGATCACTCTCTCACGCGAGTTCAGTCGCCAGCTGTTCCATTACTCCAAGCCTTTCCAAGTCTTCGGTCTTCTGAGAGGGAAATTGTGACAAAAAATTAATAGTTGTCTCACTTTGGGAGGATGATCACACGTTTCCACAGGTTTTTTCTCCCCCGCAGTGGCTTACGGCACAGATAGTTTAGGAAAGCTACGAAGCAATTCCAAGATATATCAGCTAAGAAAACACCTTTTATACCTTGGAAAAGAAAATACGACGAGAGATATAAACGGTAACATCTGTCCTTGCCGTAGATAATCTCATTGACAGCTGACTTAAGTTAAATAACATGTTCTCTGCCCTTGTACAATTGCGTCGCAAGATGAATGGAACAGGTGAATTTCAGCTGTAATTCCCTCGGGTGCTTTCTCCACACCGGCTCCTCCTCACTTTTAATGCATTGGGTAATAAGCTCTCGTGATCAGGAGCACTTTGTGACATTTCCGTTACAATTGTATGTGGCCTGTAGTAAAAAGTTTGCACTAGAGCGAGAAAAGGCATGTGACGTTGCACAGTATAGAAGTAATGCAGAAAGAGTTTTCTTTTCATCTCATGGACGCCGGATGAAAGAAGAGAGAAAGTTTTTGAGAATTTTTCCCAACACTCTTAACTCGCATCTGGCTCAACATCTTGTTTTTCCTGTCATCGCGTCCATCGTCACTGTCCATGTGGAGAGTGCAGCCGTATTGTGGACTGTGGGAGAAAGTACAGGCGGGGAGAAAGTTCTTTGTTGGCGTGAAAATGCATGTGATGAGACAGATTCCAATTGAGCTCGCATACTTTATGCATGAAAGTTTCGAGTGTG
>VRMD01001578.1:0-16368 GCA_009872375.1 Sminthurides bifidus
ACTCAAATTAAAGAAACACAACAGAGAGTAAATGCACATAAAATGCAAGAAAAGGAGGAGTGTGGAGGAGCAAGAATGCATATTCCGCTCAAAGCTAGTACATGCCTACTTAGGAGCATGCAGTGAAGCTGAAAAGTACTATGGTGGAAGGAAATGCTCTTTTGGCGATTTCTGCGCCGGAGATGTCTAAAAGAGAAACTGTTAGAAAAATATAATTCATATATAGAGAATATAAGTAAAAGGATTTTCTCATCAGATTTCCTCATTGAGAAAAAGGAAAACAGCATTATGAGAGGGAAAAGAGAAAGCAAATAAGGAGAGGAAATTTTTGCCTCATTTTTACCCAGCATTCCGATTGCGGCCAACCCAAAACGCTCAACATGTAGCTTTAGAATGGACGGAGCGCATAGAAACTGACTGACTGTGAGCCAAGAGTACACAAGTAAAATCATCGGCATCTTTTAGTGTACTTGTGCACTGCATTTATTGGCGCCTTATGTTGACGGCCAGTCTCCTGCCGGCGAACGGAGATGAAAGCTACTGTGGGCATGTACCGGCTTCTGTCGGCATTTCTCCACTGGACGTGTGTGCATGTACCTTGTAGCGGCCTTTCCCTTGCCAAGAAAGAAAAACAGGAATAAAAAGAAAGTATTAAGAGAAAAGTTGAGGCGAGTCTTTGGTTTTGACTCCAGCTTTATTCTTCAGTCAACTCAAGTTAAACTGTGAGCTGGTTCTGTGGGCAAAGCCGAGCACGTGAACGCCAATGGACCCATCGGAAGTGTACTTTCAGCTCTACCCTCCGTCCAAAGCCACGTCGAGCGAGTTGAGATGAAGAAACGTTAATATGTAACAAGACGGCCATCATAGTCTGTTTGTCTGACGAGTTTATATCAAAATATCTTGCCTATCGATCGCTTCCGTCTCAAAGTTGAATTCCCTCCTGATGAACAATCTTGTGGTAGTAACAATTTCTACTTTCTCTTCTTTTCTTTTTACACTTATTTTTATTTCTTCTTATCTTGTTACATTAAGTAACCAGTCTTTCCACCAGTTCCTCGTACCCATTCCAATCGTTCATCAACTTTTCTCCTCTTGATTCCCCTCATTCTTAAGCCGCCACAGGACTTGATCGCTATTCCGCTCATGCTCTATAGTTTTAAGACCTTAAATTTTCCTTCATGTCCTTCATTCAGTTTATCTCCTCCCCTCCATCCTTNGATCGCTATTCCGCTCATGCTCTATAGTTTTAAGACCTTAAATTTTCCTTCATGTCCTTCATTCAGTTTATCTCCTCCCCTCCATCCTTTTCTCTTCTCCCAGCAAAAGCAATGGTGACTTCAATCACGGCAAATTACCCATACACAATTTCGCGTCTAATTAAGAATTCTCTTACACGCTCATACTTTCACCTCCATCCTCGTACAATTCATAGTTTTTCTTTTCCACAAGCCCAGAAAGGTTCAAAGTGCAGCATCTGTCCCCATTACAAGCAATCATTTCCCTCTCAAGCTCTCAACCTGTACAAAAGCCATGCAAAACTAATTGCGACATACTCCATCCTCCCCACTGGTATAAAACGAAAAAAATATTTTAAAATATAGAAAAACTTTCCACTCCCACGTCAACAAGTAAAGCTTTATGAAGGAAATTTTATTCCTCCCTCCGTACCGGCTCCTAATAGGAGTGAGTGGGAGGGGTTGATGATGTTCGCGTAATGGTCGCATGGAACTTGTTTATGTACATAATGGAATGGAAAACAAATAAATCATTTGGATTTCTCTAAAGTTTTTAACAAAACGGAGCGCGGAACAAAAGTTGCCGGGTGGAAAGTTGAAACGATTTTTCTGCAAATCACTAAATCTGAGCATGCAACGATGACATTTTCCTCCTCCGTACTTCTCCTCCTATGAGCTCTCCAGCAACCGCACGGAACCATCAGAGTGGTTCGAGTAAAAGTACTTAACTTGTTTTTATGACACAAACTTTCTGCTTGTCAGATTAAGATAGAAACAAGTCGAGGCGAGAGAGAACAACTGCCTCAACACACTGCCTTTCCCATAGCCCAACTTCACATTTCGGCCTGACTGCGGAAATAATTACGGAAAAGATGTCGCCCATTCTCTCCTAATCAGTCAGTTACATGAAACATTTGTAATTTCACCGCCTAGGGAT
This sequence comes from Sminthurides bifidus, assembly GCA_009872375.1. Lineage (NCBI taxonomy): Eukaryota > Metazoa > Arthropoda > Collembola > Symphypleona > Sminthurididae > Sminthurides > Sminthurides bifidus. The sequence continues at coordinate 2,173 of VRMD01001578.1, forward strand.
TATCACCAGTCCGTCCGACAGTCTGGCATCATTACCACGAATTATCATACTTTTTTTCATAATCCGATTCGATTGGCCAAGGCACGACACAGGTGTAGGTCATGTCAGTCCACGTGTTTCAAAAAACGCTCCAGCGTCTCTCCCAGCACGCCTGGCCAGTAATTAATCACGGGTTTTGACAGCACTAGCTCCCGCAGTTTCTCACCACAGTTCCCGTCCCCGTAAAACAAATGAAGACTGCATGCTTCTTTGCTGAAAATTTGAACCATCTTTTTAAACCTGTTCTTGGAAAAGGATAAATTTTACAGCTTTTTAATATCTCATGCCATGTTTATAGTGTTGCATGTACAGCTGTTGCTTGTAAAAAAAAAAGTAGGATTTTTTTAAAAGTAGTATTTCTTCCCTGGTAGCACACTTTTGAGAGCACAGTATTGTGCACAAGGTACGGCAGTTCTCAGTCTAGTTGAACTAGTTAAAGAGGAGTTGTTACGGAAACCGTGAGTTTGTAAGTGCCGGCGCTGCTTTTTCACTCCCGCGTTTTAATGACTACAATTAGTGGCCTAGTTTAGGGTGGAACGGTGTTTCTGACATTACTCCTCTCTATTCCCTGCATCTGTACGCTCCTCTGTTTTAGTAGGCTGCTAATGGCTCTTTCTTTTTGGGTTTACACGTAAACAGCTCAGAGAAGCTTCCTCAGTTCCGGCGAGTATGCAAAACCGAAGGAGAAAACTTTTGCACTTTGCCTATATGGTCTTCTAGCGCATTTATTTTCGACATTTGAGCCATGCGGTACGCTCGTAGTAGTAAGGTGGGACAGCGGGAGTGTGCAACTGTTTGCGAAATGTAAATAGAAGGAGGAAAAATATAATTTGTTCCAGCAGCGAGGCCACAAGTTCAACCGTACTTCTAAACCTGGAATGACTCGCGGAGCCTTGCAACAACAAATGTGAAGAAAGGCTACATCCTTCCTCCGCTGGTAGAAACAGAGAGAAAACTGTAAAGTTTGGGTAATTCATTTGAAAATTTCATTTGTTCCTTCGCTCATTCCATCAACATGATGGATGAAGCCCTAATTTCCTCCGCAAGAAACTGGAATAATGTCTGGCTCGTGGAATATTGCGCTTTCAACTTACTTTTTTCTCCGAATGTTTTCCATCTCACCCTTGCTTCCTCCCCGCCTCATCTGTCTCTAATCTTGCAAGATTTCAACTATCTTTTCAATTTCTAAAATATAGAAATCCAGGGTTTACGAACGATTAATCAGAATCTTCCTCTATCCAAGACCTGCACAGCTTTGCGTAACAGACGTCTTGAATATACCGTCGCTGAGCCATTACCTGGAGCTTGAAACTCGTCAGAGCCTCTGCACAGTTATGTTTCAATCGAAGATGTTTTGGAGGTTCCCGACTGAAGAACAGTACTAGATCCAAGTTTTACAGATATCCTACAAGAAGTGTACCAAAATTTGCCGCTTAAATCGCACTCACCACTTACCTTTGAAACAATTTACTATGCACAGTAGCTTTTGGAACCATAATGAGGAAGAAGCTGGAGCGAAGGTTGATTTTTTTGCAAAAAAAACGAAAGGCAAGTTGATGCAAGACTGTGTATGATCTGAACTAAAATGTAAGGCATATGGAGCTTTTTTTAATCGGAGACGCACCATGCAGGAAGGAAGCACGAGGTGCGAATGAATGCTACCCTGTCCTGGGTGAATTATTGACGGTTTGTATGAGTGGGAGAAATGTGTACTGAAATAGAGTGGATGTTGTAGTATATTGATTGAAAAGAATTCGCGTAAAACTGGGAAATGAGCAATGTGAAATCAGAGCAAGGCAGTTGGAACAAGTATGCACTGTAGCTTTGAGCCTATGCTATTGAATTGCACACAGCGAGCGTATTATTGCAAAGAAATGAAGCGAGAGCTGGTGGAAAACAAGGTGTGGAAAATAATGGGGATGCCAGAAGCAAAGAATAGTCATTTTGGCCATCAGAGAAATAAAAGAGGCTGCTAAGGAGGATTTCAATTGAGTGTAGAACCAGGAATAAGGAAACCATCAATCACGCCCAGGGCTTTCCATTCCTCTCATTCACTTTCTTCTTTTCTTTACACTTACTTTCTTCCTTGAGAAACATTTACGTACACCTCCAATATTACATCCTACTTTCACCGCTAAACATTCAAAGTATAGCCATACTGACTTTCCCTTTATCCTTTTACCATACTCATGCCATCTATGCAGGAATAACTTTCGAACGGAGAGTTTCAAGTCCATATACTCTGTTTACTATACTTCCTTCAAAGTTTCTCGATCCATACTTCTCCTCCACCCTCCATTACCTTCGAGTTCAATGTTGTGAAAATCAAAGCTCTCTAAAAACCCTAGTTTAAACTCTGGGTCAATAAATGCGTTCTCGCAGTCCTGGAGGGAAGGGTCTGGCCATTTCAGAACCAGAATCTTTCTGAACATGTGGTAATTTTATGCAAACTTCCTTTCTCCAACAACAGCGTACAAACTTTGGTGTCTTGCGTCCATTTTTCTTAACTGCTCGGCTAGTAAAGTGAGCTAGGTTTCACTTTTAGGTCCTTCGCCCTCTTCATCCTGCTTGCAGAGGTGCTGGTACAATAGCAAAGTTTTAAAGCAAACGACCAAGTTTCCTTTCACCTCCTCCTCCTCCTGAGATAGATAGACGCGGTTGAGTTTTGAAACGTTCAGTCCACAATATAAATTCAATAGCTCGGGGTGATACATTGAATCACGAGCGCTGTTTCCCGCTCGAGTTGTTGTCAGTTTGTGGTTTTCTCGTGTGAGCATAAGCTATTGCTTCACATGTAGCTAACTCAAAGAGAGCGAGGGAAAGTACACATGTAGATTTTCAGCAGACGGAATTTCTTTAAAAACAATCCGCAGATGTGCCAGTGATGGATGAACGTTCACGTTCACAATGTGACTTTCACTTGTAGACAAGCTGGTTGTGGAAGGAAATACTTTGAAATGGGTGTTGTTGACACATCTGAGAGGAACAAGTGTAGCTTACAGGAAGGAAAAGAAAGCAGAGCTGATGATGATCAGAGGAAGGCAACTCTCGTCAGAGATTTTAGCAGGAATGAGCGAAGGCTATATGAGCTTGAGAAGATGTGCACGGCACCCTTAGCAGCACATTACAATGCTCTCAGCTTAGCATTGGCGCGAGGTAATGATTTGAAATTGGATGCAATGAATGACTCGTATAAAATCAAAGCATCAAACGGATGTCATCGCAACGAGACTCGGAGAGCCACAACGATCTTTCTTCCTCATGTTCCTTATTTGTTGGATTTGAGGTAACGACCCGTAATGTTTCACGCTAAAAGGGGAGAGAAATGGCCCCCGGTTAACACCCTCGCCATTTTCACAATCTAGAATCGTAGACACGGAGCTATAATTATTATGTATACCCTCATAGCCGGAGCGATGGCTTCGCACTTCGCTCCAAAGGGGAGGACAAACCCCTGAATGAGGAGCTCACCTCTCGGTGGTGGCGGTGATGATAATTACCAACCCCTCCATACATGAATGAAGAAAATACCAAGCACTGTACATATACGAGAGAAGATCATGTGGACATGAATTGTAACATGGGACGATGAAACCTAAGCTGGTAATTGGCATCCTCTCCTGGTTATAGAGGAAGCCTTTATTGTGAAACTTTCTTCTTTGACTTTACAGTGGTGGTGGTGGTGGTCCACATCATTGGGAAGGATGCGTACATGTCTACGCAACTGCTTTCACTGCGTGTAAAAGGAAGACGACACAGTGCTTTTAGTAGCTCATCTCACAAGACTTCCAGGAGTGGCAAGGATTTGAAAACGAAATCAATCCTCTTCCACTGATAGGAACTTGTCACTAGGTTCGCATTTCGATTTACACCGATACTCGTCCAGATGCATACTGCCGCTTCCTTTCCGGAGGAGCTACTGGAATGAGCGCCTGCCATTAAGCCACACGAAATGAGCGGTTGAAGCTCATGGGAACGTTGTACCTTCGCTGCGCCCTGACGGAGAGTGAGGACTGCTCCGGACACGGGCGAAGAAACAATGATTAGGAGACAAGTTTCATCAGGACAGAATTATTGAGAGCGACGACTATTTTGTCCGTCGCTTAAATTATATTGAATGAATTTTATTGATTGTAGGAATGGTAACTGAAACGATTTTTTCACCCTGTTTCTCCTTCCCGAGCCTATTTCATTACGTTTCCATCCTCGTTTCCAAGTACGTATTCCAATTCGCGCGTCTCATTCTGCTTATTCTGGATGATTCCTGAGCGCTCGTCATCCGCTCCCTCTCCTCACCTCTACTTCTATTCCACATCTTCCGAATCCTTGTCTCTCTGAATTCAACTAAGAAATAATCAAATGTTTCATGATCTCAAAGGATTTCCCTCTCATCAGCAACATCGTCCCTCCCAGCAAAATGCCATCATATTTACTTCCACCTTAGGAATAATTGAATATGAAAATAAATTCAATTTCCACGGGAATTTAGTTAACCATCTCTTTTCTCGTCTCCTTAGTTTCTTTGTCTCTCATTGTCCTCTTCCTACTCATCTCCTGCGACCAATTCGGTTAAGCCAAACTCCATCTCTCTTTTCCTTCCCGGGCTTCCTGACAAACGTGTCCGGGTAGTAATTACAGCTGCCTGGATCTCCTTCGCTCTTCATACGATCATGTTCGCATTGGACGAATTACGTAGTACACGCTGCCAAAAATCTGTTTTCATGCCCACACAATCAATGTGTTTCATGAACAGACCAATTCTCACGGCAATGACTCAAAATCTCTGTAATGACATTCCATCCCTCGCGCCCCATAAAGCGCCGCCGCCGTCGCAGATTTCTTCGGTCCTGCGGCCCGCGCTTAAGGGACCTGACCAATTTCTACAACCCGAGCCCGGATAGAGCTTGTCATGACGGGTCGATTGAGCCCTTTCTCAAAGCTGTAGCATTCTCCATTGAGGATATAGAGCCGAACCTTTGATAAAGCGCCCCCGCTGTCGAATATTTAGTTGGTGCTGCGGCCGGCGCACAGAGTACAGAGGACCATTTAACCACCACCTTTTATATTGACACTTTCGAGAGGACATTATTGTAGCTCGTTCATGCGCCTGAAGGGTTAACAGCTATGTACAAAGGGATTTGCTCATGGGAATTCTGAATTTCGAAAAACCAATGCCTGGCAGTTTTGATGAAACGAAACGTTGCTTGAAACAAACTAATATTATCAGATAAGAATAATTAATAGTTTCTCATTTAACATCGTCGTGGTAATTGCCTTTGGTAGATTAGTTTTGTGTGGAACGAACTCGTTCTTGTTTTAACCGAATCGCTGACTGATTAGCTTCAGGTAATTGTAGCACACGGCAGCATTCATTTCTCTTTTATAGGGGTGCCAAGGGATGACGCAAACTGACTGGCAACTTTCACAGCATTTCTGGGTGACACTCCTGAGGCTTTCTGTCGCAATGTGTGAAAGAATCGTAATACGAAAGTGATAAGTCTTCCATGATGAAATACTGAAGGTGTAGTTGATTCCAAATTATGTATTTCTATCCTCGGAGCAATTTAATGGCTGGTTTTATCAAATTCTATCAAATAGCCCGTTCATCTGGTTTCTGACTACGCATTCAACCTCTTTCTCCTGGATTGATGTAATTAAGTATTTACAGTCTAATTGCTGCCATGATAATCCATTTCCAGTCTTTATCAAAGACTTTTGCATGGATTCACTGTAAGTTTAATAAACGACTGCCTGTCGGTCTCCTAAAGTTCGATTTAAATAAGCACTGCCTTGCCTCAAGGAATCCTGCTAGGTAGCCTCATATTGTAACATACAGGCTTTCTTTGTAATTGAATGATTTTGGTACTTGTGTCATAATAAGTGATATATTTGCGTGTAATTGTGTTTACACTCTTCTCCTCATCGGTGAATGATTGTGCGCAATTGATTGGAAGTGCTTTCATCCTTCGTTTTCAGCAAGAAAATGCAGATATTGAGTAATTGCAAGGCTGTCTTGTGCTCATTATTTCCTAACTTCTTCCCGGTGAACAAATTGAATGCTTTCGAGGGACTGCCTTGTTAAAGGCAAAAGGTGTGCATTACTATCCTACCAGCCCACTCTTTTGAAGTTGATTACAACACCAGAGTGAATGTGAATGTGAATCCCACAAAATTTTGTTAAACTTTGTACGTTTGTTACCGTTGAAATTAAAGCCACGAACAGCAGACACATTCTGCTGTTGAAGTAGAAACACTGAAAGGCATTGTGAAACAATGTGCAGGTAGGTGAGTTAATTACAATCTCAGGCGTGTCCTACCAGACTTATGCCTTCGTACTAGTCATCCACAAATCCGTACGCATTTCATCATGAACATAATACATTAGTATCCAGCTTCCAGTTCGCATCATATTGAGCCAAAGGTTACTGCAAATACGCGAACTTTGTTATAGCCATAGACGGATAACCCTAGCAATTTCAAAGGAGCTAAAAAAATTTTGCTCCATGCCAACTGCATTGAGGAATGTATAATGTGCGTATGCGGCATAAAAACAAGGCCATCCGCATTATTGAGCACAAAAAAGGATCGCTCTCGTAACATGAGAGGTGAGCCGTGTTTTGCAAAAAATTATCGGCAATACATTACATTATAACAGCTTCAGAGAATTGATCCTTAAGCTGGATCTGATTCCATACAAAAAATTTATCTCCATTCCTACGAGAACTCATCCTGTTGTACCAATCGTATAATTTGTGCTACGCTACGCATTAGTAAATGGTAAAAAATGATGCTAAACCAAGGTCTTCAAGATCCTGTTCAAGTCACAATCGCACGTGATCAAGGTGTTTGAGTTCAAGTGGTTGTGTAATTTTTACTAAAAATTGCAAATGTCAAGCAGCCAAATGAGGTGACAATTCGCACTCAATAGCTTACTGAGCTGTAATTCTGTAACGAATGGCAAAACAAGTTCTGTGACCGGTGACAGTCCTTCAACGTTGTACAAATGAGGATGAAAACGTTACAGTTGTAATGTACCGTTGTACCTTGCTGTTACACTTGCCTAACATCTTCTACGTTAAAGAATGATAGGAAAAAATGAGCTGCTTTAAAAAAATTTATTGAGCATATTGAAGCACGCCAAATTGAATAGAGGTAATATTTTCCGTACAAAACTATGAAACTAGCACACGTTGTAGGACAGAGTTTGTTGAAGACAATTTCTGAAATAAAGATTTTCAAAGCTCGATGTTTACCATCCGTGTCCAGCAAGAACTGGGACTCCAGCAGCATGGTGTTGGACGGAATGAACATGACTATGGCTTGTGGCGATCAGTTGGGGTTGTTGTACGAGGACCTTGGGTTGGGCAACGAGAACTTGGGGTTGCTGAACGAGGACCTGGGGTTGTTGGACGAGGACCTTGGGTTGGGCAACGAGGACCTGTGGTTGCTCAACAACGGCGACCTTAGGTTGGACAAGGTGGTGTTGAACAGTTTGAACGTGGCTGGTGGCAACAAGTTTTGGTTGGGCAACAGCGAGCAACTTGGGTTGCTGAACGATGACTCTTGGTTGTTCCACCACTCCGACAACTTGTGGGACAGCATGGTAACGGATCTAAAAATTGAAATCATGGCACTCGAAATAAAAGACGGTCTTGGAAAATTTTGATGCTATACGATTAGTCATTATGTCTAAATCCACAACCGTCGTCTAGGAAACCACAAGCTTGATCACTAGGCCTTACCTCTGGTTGGTCAATGGTGATCGGTTGCTTGACAACGGTCAATTCGGGAGCGTGGTGGGAGACCTTTCCGACCAGGGTGGCGCCAAGAGCTGGTCCTTGGGCAATGGAAATTGCTGGAGCATGGCCGGCGATGAGGCCGGCGCTGGCACTGTAAGCCAGGGCAACGACTAAGACCTGAAATTGGAAAAATCGGTTACTCCCGCTCTTCTGTTCTGATAGCTTCAGTACCAATTAAACGTGGTACAAATTACGATGGCGGTTAAAATGACACAACGAGTTAAACTTGTACTAAAAACTGAACCGATATCAAGCTGGGAGACTTACTGCGGCGCGGATCATTTTGCTTGTTGGGTTGAAGTAAGCTCAGGAGATGAACAAACTGCTAGAAGTGGATGAGTTATGGTTGACTTTTGCAACTCTGGCAACGCTTTTATACTAAAATCAGATTTCACTGGCTAATGAAAGAAACGGCGTTTTTTTATGCTGTAGTAAGTTGAATGTTCTCTGGATTGGAATCTCGTTGCTTCTTTCGTGCTCGTCCCTCCTCATGCTAAATATGAGTGTCGCCATTTTTTAACAAATGGAGAAAAACGGTATGCAAGGTAGTTCTTAGCCCCATTGTGCGTCACCAAGTATTTTGCCAACGCCCTTCATTCAGTCCAGGCGGACCTGCTCCAAGGAAATTACTGGCTTTTTACAAACAATGTACATTGGCACTCCAGCTTGCGTAAGGCTCTTCATATCCTGAAACAGTAGGTGAACCCATGGTATAATCCTCGTGGCAAATATGGAGCGAATCTCCCTTTGTGAATAAAGCCGCCAGTCCCTACGGTAAGATTTCCACTGTGTGATACCATAGCTTCCAGTACTCACAATTCTAATGATCAGCTAAAATTCTTATAGTGAGTTAGGTTGTTACACTATTTGGAAGCATTAGTATTCTTGTGAGTCCAACCTTCAGGTATTTTGGCAAAAAATCATGCGGTTGAAATGCTGTCAATAACTGGATCTGTACAAACTGGAGTCAAAACAGATCAGTTTTTCCTTCGCTTTTTTCATTCTGACTGAGATGTTAGCTGGAACTGGACTATTTTACTGTATCCCAATCACTATAAAAACTTGATAAAGTGATGCAATCCAGTCAAGAATTTCATCAAAAATGCAAGCGAAATAGTTTAACCTCATTAACTGACGAACTGACCTTCGTTGATTGCAAGCAAGTTACTTAAAAAAGGGTTCCCAAAAATGTCTTTAATTGGTTGTAACTTCACACGACCCAAGAGATACAACACGCGCTAGCTTCATGTCCTGTCTCTACTTCACAAGATCCATCCACGTGAAATTCACGTTCAAGCCATATGTGCCTAATCTATAGTATGACATTAACAATGTTGAACTTTTGCCTTAGGATGCAATAACTGCAGCGGAAGCAAAAAACAAGTTCGCAATGCGCGCATGCCAAATAGGTGCATAAACCAGTTATCTTGTAACTGAAACCAAGTGATCAAGTATGATTTCCAGGTCGGTTGTAATGTATTTCCTTGCTCCTTACTTTTTTTTACCAGTGATCAACAACCAGATTCAACGAAGCTCAGTATCCAGTTTTATTCTTCCCTCTGTCACACCAAAGAGAGCTAATGGCAACAAGAGAGACCTAATGACAACCACCTTTCCTTGTTCACAAGCAATGTATCATTGCATTGGTCACCTAAATTGGCAGCATGTATGGAAAGTTATGCCCTAATAGAACGACATTTCATAAGTTTCATCTCGTTACCTAGCATATGATGAGAAAATTTAGACTGAAATGAAAGATCGTTATATGACACTGTGGGCAAATTCCCTGTGTCCGAGTTAGCCGGATAAAGAAAGTCCTGGAAACTTAGCTGAGCGTAGATGTATCGGAGCAACTGATGCGATGCTATAAAATGTTTCTCTCTTAATTTTTTCGATAACAAGCCAAACTTGATACTTTTCCGACATTTCTCCACAGAATTCCAATTATTATACTTCTCCAATTATCAGCCCTGTATAAGTTGAAATTATATTCTGTGACGCCTTGTGGAGATGGAGAACGAAACGAAATTTATTTTTTGCCTCTCTTCTCCGATTCCATGCTCCGGTGTCTTCACTGTCTTCCCTTGCTAAAGCATCCTATCCTTAACTAACTTTAATATGTTCTACTTCTCCTTCTTCCTGCCTTGCCTGATTCTCTCTCTTTCTCCAGTCCACCAAATTAATCTCGATTCTATTCTGGGCACTCTTCCCATCCTTCATATTTCCTGTCCAGTTCTCTCCTGTACTTACCGATTGTCTTCACTCGTTTGCCGAACCGTATGAACCGAGGATGGCGAACCCTTAGGATTCAACCGACATCTTTCCAATTAGTAGATTCCTACGGAACTGAAATATTATACACTACTGGCCGCTGTAATACCCAGCATCTTTCTCCTCTTTCAACCTATTCGCTAACAACGCGGAACACCAAATTTTAACTACACTTGTCGCATTTTTTCTCAGGTGACGTGTGCGTAGTAGCTTGGAACCTCCATCTGTTACATGCTATTGCAGTCTAGCTATGGAAACAAACGTAGAGAATTCAAGAATAATGCTGATCCGAAACTACAGTTCTACGCATTTCAATTTTAAATCGCTCCTTATCGGGAAAATGAAAAGACATTAAATGTGAAACAATAATTAAAACAAAACGTGTTACGAATTTGGGGTGAAGTCAGACTCTCACTCTCGGCCAACCAGTGCGATTCGTTTTTATGAGCTGCCTTGTCGGATTTTTTTAAAGAAAAAGAGTGCGACATCTAGCGCACAATCTTCCAGTTAACATTACACGTTAAGGAAAACGGGATTTACTTGGAAAAACTTTTGCTAGTTATTATCATTTATGCTGAAAGAGGATCACAGATGCCAAGTCTTCATCATTGTGATCGGAAAGTATGACTGATTGCGAGGAATGAATTATAGACTACGTGGATTCTATCGTTAGGTGACTGTTGAATCCGTTTAGAATATTTCCCACGGTCACATATTTTATGATGTTAGTCCCTCACACAGTGTTACTATTCGACAGCTTAGACCATTATTTATGCACTACGCTTGAAAATTTCAGTACGAATGAATTTGCGGTCAAATGTATGCAAACGAAGGGGGTATTATATATTTCAGCTCATTGCGAAAAACTTTTTATTAATTTTTTACGAACGATATGCCTCCCGCTGAATCCTTGATTCAAGATAATGTTTGCCGTTAGGTGGCAGTGACTGATGAAATTCTCAGAAAAATACTATGACAGAAATACGATCCGAGGTGCATGCACAAACTTCATACATGATTTTGCTCCTTTACTACTACATCTCCATGATCCAGCTTCAATTATGTCTTCTATTCATTCGCATAAAGGGTGTAGTGGTGCGCGTCGAATTCCATGCTTGATTAAAAAGTTTTGTGCTTGGCTCCTAATGTAATCAGCAAGAAGACAGTGCAGTGTGTATGATTCCGAAAGACTTGTGGTTGGAATCCGAGACGTGGCATGAGAATACCAGAACTATATTTTAGTGCGCCCCTGTTCAAAGTGTTGCAATTGTCATTTCTGTCGTGGGTATGGTAAAGTTGTATGTTGATTATTTTGTGAATCATCACGGCATCATTGCAGTGGTGTCAGCAAGACTAATTTGTCGTCCATAGGACTTTTGAAAACTGAGATTACAGAAAGCGTAATTTAGTGGATTCGTGCCAGGTATTTAGTGTGTAACTGGAAACAGGTGGACTGGTCGCAGTCTTTGTTTGGCAGCAAGCAGTTCGTCGATTCTTTACGGTGAGCATTCATTTAATTCACGTAAGTTTAACTTCTGCAACGTGTCTCACAAACGAATGGTCCATTTCCAAATTCAACTATTCAGTAAAATTATGAATTTTCTTAATCCTTCATTGAATTTCATTGGCTTAACGAACTAGGCAGTGCTTGCTCAAGCCGAAAACTCGGCGCCGACTAGCTTTGCTTTTAAAACTGCTGAAACGGTCATTACCACTTGTCAGCTGTTACCGGGTTTCTCAATGTTTCAGAAATCCATTGTGCATAGTATGAAGTTCTGATGAAGAAATTTTTCAATGTTTTTTCAGTTTTTGTAATCACAATGGGGTTAACGCTATCTAGTGTGCTGACACGCCTTTTCGGCAAAAAGCAGATGAGAATTTTAATGGGTACGTTTGTTATCACAAGTCATTTTACGAAACGGTAATGATAAAAGTTATAATCCCATCATGATGTACTAATTACTACCTTACTTGACATTTCAGTGGGCCTTGATGCGGCTGGAAAGACAACTATATTGTACAAATTTAAGCTCGGAGAAATTGTGACTACCATTCCAACAATCGGTACGTACTAAAAGGCCAGAGCTGTATATGACATCAGTTTTTATTTACCTCGGAGGTTGTGAGGAACGGCTCACCACTGGCTTGGGTGATTAATAATATGAAATTAATTCCATCCAGGCTTCAACGTGGAAACTGTGGAATACAAGAATATATCATTCACCGTTTGGGACGTCGGTGGTCAAGACAAAATCCGGCCTTTGTGGAGGCACTATTTCCAGAACACACAAGGGCTAATTTTTGTTGTTGATTCAAATGATAGAGAACGTATTGTTGAAGCTCAAGAGGAGTTGCAAAAAATGGTAGGATATCTGCCGTGCTCAAAACTTGCTGCGATTCGCGCCTCAGCTTTTTCGTATAATGATAGTGTAATTTATTGAGGAAACATATCTACTATTTCATTTCACTTGTAATTTCAGCTTCAAGAAGACGAGTTGAGGGATGCCGTCTTGCTAGTCTTTGCCAATAAGCAGGATCTCCCTCAAGCTATGAATGCTGCTGAACTGACCGATAAATTAGGGCTCCATAATTTACGAAATCGAAGAGTAAGTTTTGCAGTTTATGCGAATTAAAAGGCCGTAGACATTGATTGCTAAGATTTGATGCATGGTATTAGCATTTGGATGGATCTGAATGAAATTTTGCTCTTTGAAACAGTGGTACATCCAGGCAACATGTGCAACACAAGGACACGGGCTTTACGAAGGATTGGACTGGCTTTCAAACGAACTTGCCAAGAAATAGTCACTGTATTACGTAACAGCTGTCGGTCTGTAACACTTTGATACCAATTATTCGCTCTTAATTATTACAGTGTGGATTTTATTCCTTTTCCATTAATTAAGTCTGTAACCTTTAGATATGGAAGTTAGTAGGGGCACAGAGACCTCATCACGTTTGGTAGACCAGTACTATTTCAGATGCTTGCTGTAACGCCGGTTTTAGTATTAAGTGCGGCGACCTTTCAAATATATATCTAGTAAATCCAAAAATATGCTGTATATACAAAAGAAAATCGTGCCCTCTCATGATTGCCATAAGTGCCCACGTAGAATGCAACTCACAATTTTATGATGAGTTTAAAACTTTATTGAATTGAAAGCAGTAGGAAAGAGTACAAAGTTATTCGGGGTGAAGGTAAGCTGCAAGGTTGGAAGTTTAGGCACTGAAAGTGTTACAGTTCAAGAAATCACACAACAAGTGATATGTATCTGCCGTAACAACAAAATCAACTTATAGCGGCTACTACTTGTGACTCCTACATCAGTAGAAAACGTCATATATGGACCAATTCAATAGCCATTATGAAATGACCACACAGCAGTCAAAGTTTGACAAGTTTTCACTTTCGAAATCGAATGGTACAAAATATTAACGCCAAAAACACGATCCTTAGGCTAATGTGACACCGTTATCAAACACATTAGCTTCTACAGCAGCGTTGCACATCATGATACCTTGCTGCACTGTCCTGCATCAAAATCAGCGTTCTTGAAATCGAACGACATCACAAACAGTTCAGTACTATCCAAAGGTACCTTATGCAATCACACTAGCACGCCTAATTTTGACACTCTCGAATTCAGACTTTGCGTTAATTTGCAGATTAGCAAACCTTCCCCCTTTTTGAAAGCAAACATAATAATTAAAATGAATGATCTAAAACCAAAATGAAACATTTAAGAAGCTAGCACTCCGTAAAAATGGTTAATTTTATAAGTTCTGCTACGCTATTTTCCCTGAAACCCATGTGTTAGTATTCGTTGTTGTCATCATTAAATCCGATGCGATGTCATGTCCTATGTTGGATTTAAATAGAAATCTCTCAAGAGCAACTGAGGCTACACTAAGTTTACTCTTGCGAGAAACAAGATGTCGGCTAACTGATGACGTTTTGTTATGTTTCCCAAGTATTTGTGGGCTTGTTGCTAAAATTTCTCGTTAGATTCCTTCCTATTCACGTCCGATTAGGTCTGGTTGTTGTTCCTTATCCCGATAAGCTCGCCAATGTTGTCACCGAAACTTT
>VRMD01001579.1:0-16361 GCA_009872375.1 Sminthurides bifidus
AATATAAGCTCTCAACAGTTTAAACGACCCGCTTGTACTCCTACAAGAGACTTATTGGTGGTTGTGCTTTAAGATTAATACCTTATATTGTGTGCCACACCACTCTATGCTTCCTACACGATCAAGTGGGCGCCGTGAATGCAGGGAAGTGAAACTGTCTTGTGCTGGGTATTTGTAGGTTTTTGGCTCAGTCAGCTATATTGCCAAACTTCAAATACCAAGTTAATTTATTTTGATATTTCCTTTTTTATGCCTAAGGCGCTCACGCAGCTAAAATAGTTCTAAAACCTATTGGTTGAAAATGTACAAAAACTGTTGCGTCACAATTTACAAGAAATTGTGAATTATTACATTTATGAAAAAATTACACAGATAAAGGATTGACTTGGTGAACGCGCATGGTATAGACGAAACAGCTTCTAAGTCTGTCTGCAATCTATCAGGCAGTTTTAAAACATAAAACGGATTCCCAAAAGCTGCTATGCTCTCCCCACACTGAACGCTCAGATTATAGGATACAATACTCATCTACTAGCACACAAAAAATTTATACCACATACAATGTTAAAAACAAATTCAAGCATGAAAACGTGGATTCAAAAATATATTCCGGTATCACTTTCTCCATCACTGCCTCCGCCTGAGTCACTCATTTGTAAATCATCTCGCAATCTTTGCTCCGAAGCGTCACACGAATCTGGAGAAGCTCCTAGTCCGTCCAGGGGCTTCCTCGAGCTAAAACTTTCGCTTAGTTGCATCATAGCTTCTACGGCCTGCTGGCTATCGTCATCTAGAGCTCCATCCGTTATTTTACGCTTCTTCAGAATCGGTAATTTCGTTTCTTCACCTTCGCTTACGTATTCTCCCTCTAAAATACAAACAAACCAAAATTGCTATTCAATAAGCTTACTCGAAAGGTTTAATAAACTTGTTGAACATGTGCAAACCTTCTCGGTCGTCTGGAAATAGCCTTGATTTTCCCACGCTGGGTTCGGCATCATCCAGTCCATCGTCATCTGCACCTATAGTATTTTCGTATTCTTCATCCGAGTCCATGTCATCTTCCCCAGATTTTGGGGCTGATGTATCAATATTTTCTTCAATTTGTGACAACTTTTCGTCATATTCTTTCAACAGCTTTTCACAAGTTGCCAGCAAAATTTTTGCTTGAGCATTGAAGGAAGATTGAGTGCCATTGTAAGTCTCTGCATTTCGTTGCAGTAACTCCATATCTGCCATGAAGTCACGTCGACTATGGTACTGATCATTGCTGATTTTCTTTGACATAGTTTCGAGATCAATGGCGGTGTCGATTCGCTCATAATAATCTGGTACTTGCTTTTTATTCACAGGCTTCAAAAAGGGTGCAGCTTCTTTCATACTCTTCAGTTTATTTAGCACTTGAACTTCAAGAATGTAGTTCAAGCTTTTCTGGTCGTTATCATCCAGCAAAGGATTGATTTGCTTCTCCAATTTCAGCAGCTTATCCTCCTTCTCGGCGACTCTCCGCTTGCACAAATCGTACATACGCCGTGCTGCTTGCGTTAATGCACTATCTTCTCCGTTGTACAAACTCGAATTGTCAGCTATTAACTTCACGTCGCTCAAGAACTCTGACATCAACTGATACTTTCGATCATTTATTTTAGACTTGATGGTCTGTAAATCCATTGGGAACTTGATTTTTTCAAAATATGATGGAAGTACTGTACTCCGTCCTTGATTCACGGGATGCATAAACGGATTTATGTCTGGCAGTGACTTCAATTCCGCATGGATGGCTTCAAAAATATTCTGCATAACAACAACTGGATCCACTCGGCGACGATTTGTTGTTTTTCCTCGTTTTAAATAATCGAGATGAGATCCACTATCGTAACGCTTCCGTTTCTTCCCTACACCAACGGCATCTTTTGGAACTTTCAGAAGTAAAGACCGTTGCATTACTTTCTCATGATGTTCCACGAGTTTTTTCGAAATTTGCAGTTTTATGCCTTCTACCTTCATAAGTCCACTGTCGTTGCTCATGATTTCTTTCTCTATTTCTTCCTCTTGTTCTTCCGTTAGTGCAACGCTAAGCGGTGGCACAGGTGAATTCACATGCTGGTACTTAGGACAGGCTTTGTTGGTTTTCATGTGTCCAACCTGACCACATGCCCCACATTTCATCTTCAAATCTGGCTTTACTTTAACTTTCTTCTTTCGTTGCGGCTCCTTCCTATTTGCTTCCTTTTCTTGGTTCCGTTTGATTCTCCGCAGTTGTTCTTGAATTCGCCGTTTTTCCTTTTTCATTTCCTCCTTTGCCTGATCATCTGCCATCGCAAACTGCCTAATAAAATCTTCATCCTTAGTACTCCTCATGCGTGAGTAGATATCTACGAGAGCAGGTTTTCGTACAATCTCGGTCCTAGTAAATTCCTTCCCTTCAGCATTCTTATAAGTCCTATGAATTTTTACAATTCTTCCTGGATGACTAGGCAATCCACTCATATTACTGTTGTCTTCCTCTTCTTTCTTCTTTGGTTTCTTTTGCTGCTTTTCATCTTCACCCTTTTTTTCTCCTAATATCATTTGTTGCAACTCCCTCCTCTCTTGTTCTTCTTTTTCAAAATTCAACTGAGAACTGGTCTTCTTGTTAGAAAGCATGTTTTCAATGTTTTTACCCATTTCTTCTATATCTGACAATTCATCCTCTGAACTTTCACTTTCATCTGTAGAAGACAAGATCTCGTGTGAGGCAAGTACTTTGTTTTGCAATTCGAAAATCCGCTGACATTCTTCCTTGTATCGTTCTTGATGTTCAGCAACTGAGAAACGATTTCCTCTAGAAAATTTAGTCATTCCTTTTTCTCCAGCTTTTGCTTTTTCGGTTGATAGGGTACGCACAACATCGATGATTTCCCACCTCGATAACTTCTTGATTTCTTCTTCCGGGACTTCAAATTTTTTCAATAGTGCCTTGGCGTTATTCAACGACAGTCTACGAAGATCAGCGTCGGTTCCAGTTACGATTCGTTTCTCTTCTTTTTGTTGTTCTTCCTTACTTGTTTGCGGCTTGTTTGGCACTCTAATGTACGAGAATCCTTCCCCGCACCCAGTTGGATCAGCTGGTCCAACCAGCTGGAGTAAACATTTACCCTTCATGGCTTGAATATATGCTCTCGTGGTATTCCACGGGGCTACCTTCACCTCATCGTCCATTTTACCTTGGTTTTCTTCATCATCGTCGTCCTGAGGTGCGAATAAAAATTTTTCACCATAACCAGCATCTTTGAGCCTTTGTTCTGCAGCAATCAAACTAAAATAGGCGCAACACTGTTCAGGAGACACCATCGCCCGAATTTCTTCCTCCGTTGGTAGCCGGAACTCAGGTTTAATCACCCACCAATTAGAATCTGCACCTGTTCGCTTGAAATCCGCACACAATTTCAATCGCTTTCTGATACTACTTTCTGAGTGCAGGGGAAACGCTTTTTTGATGTCGTCCATTTTTATTCGGCGTGGGTTGTCTCTACTCTTCCAAAATAGTCTGTAAATAAAAACTTGTAGGAAGTCTCTCACAAAATTGTTAGCCCGTTTGGAATTGGGTCCAGGAACTTCATACAAAGGACATTCCTGTCCAACAGTAAATAAAGCATCAAACTCTCTAATATAAATGTTCGAACGTGTTCGTATAACCACAAAATCTGATTTAGAGATGGGATGGTCATAAATTGGAGCACGATATAAGTTATTCTCTATAGTTTGTATAGTTTCTCCAGGATGCATAGCACCTAAGAATGGTGATGTGTGGGCATAGGTCAGCTCTCCAAACGTTAATTCTGGCGGTCCCGTATCCTTGCCAGCCTTTCTTTTATAATAATTTTTGATTTTAGAACACATTCCAACTTGGTTTAGCAGTGGAGGATGTTCTTCGCAGTATTCAAACAGCAGTAAAGCACCATCAGCACCAGTGAGATCTTCCGGAGTGCGCATAAAAAATATGTCTCCTCCACCTGCTGCCAATCGTTCTTGCTCCCGTTGCTTTTCCTTTTTCTTTATATGCCGTGTCAAAGGAAGAACCTGATGCGGTCCAAACATTGAACAGGAACCATGCGAATATCTCTTTAATGGTGGTCGATGGAAGTTGCGTAGCTTCAATTCCCCCATATGTGTGGGAATAAATGGAGTACGAAGCTCAACAACAGGAGTAGAGTGCTGAATAATGTTTCCAGATGACGAGATTTTCAGCAGAGATTGCTCAGTGAACTTGGGTTGGTAATATTCGTCATTTGATATGTTGTAGGGATCTTTATCATCATTCTTAGGAGATGGTGGTGGGCTGTCTTCTTCTATCACGTTGATAACCCCAGCTTTTCCCAGCAGTATCTTGGACTTCTTCACGTGTGGATGCGGAATCTTGACTTTTACGGGCGCAGTTGTTCCTTGAACTGCATTAGGATCGATGTCATCAGGTATGCACAACACGACATTATCATCATTAGGGTCTATCGACAAAACTTTGGGCTTGGGAAGATATTCCATATTTTCGGTATCCCAAATGACTTCGTCTTCCCAACGGCCATGAACCAGCTCCCCAGTTTCGACAGGGAAAATTGAATACCACGTGTCATCAGCTCCTTGCCCTCCCGCGTTACTGTTCTCATCATGCTTCGATAAAGGCAATTTTGAACTCTTCGCTGCAGAAGACGCTAGTGTGGCCCCAGATGCGCCAGGCCCAAACGCAGTTTTAACTGACATTCCTGAGGGTTGAACTGAACCTGGTATATTTTTGCCAGGTTGATTAAAAGTTTGCGCAGTTCTGTTCATTCCATTAGGAACCCACCCTGCCGATATTTTGTTCAATTTTTTGAACTTGCTATCTGTTCCATCCCAAATGATGTTGCTCTCCCAATTTACTTGGGTCACCATATGAAAAACGTCGTCCGGAAATTCCTGTTCTTCTTTTTCCTCTTGTCTTATATCACAGTTATCTTCTTCATCGGATGCCACTTCTTCAATCCTAGTTACGATGGCAGGCTAGAACAGATCGACAAGTCTTTGAAAATCTCAGACTTATAGAATGTTTCCTAGCTATTAATTGTCAACGATCGTAATTGGTTCTACGCACCTTGAGCTTAAAACCGTAGTCGAGATTTTCTTCGTCGGGTGGTACGCCTAGCATATCGTACCATACTGCAGCCGGCCCGTTTCTCCAAGTTTTAGGGTACTGATTAATAAGTTGCTTTTTTTCCGATTTGTCCCCCGGCGTCTCCTGATCGTTACTCAACTCGATTTGATTTAAAAATTCTTGCTGTAAAACAGATTCCAACATTGAGCTAGTCTATATCTCAAAAGCTTTTTCATAAAGCATAATTGCTACATTACTCCATAGTTACCTCCTCTGCTGATAGCTCCTTAGAATCTGGAGGATCATCCGCAAAATGCCAATCGAACCCATATTTTTCGCGCTCTCCCTCAACAGGATCCTCAACGATATTAGATCCTTCGGGAGCCTTTTTCTTCTTTCGCCGCTTTTTCACACTTTTCCACCATTGAGGAACACTGCCAGGTTTACCGGTGCCAAAAAGTCTAGCGAACCGGAGAATCTTGTCAGGACGAAAGTCCGGGAAAACATCGCATACGTTGATGCCAACGTATTTTGAAGGAAGCATAGCAGCTAAAGGAGTTTCAAGTTTCTTTTCGGAGCTACCGTCGACATTTGTATCCGAAGCAGGTGACTTAGAATTTGTACTCTCAACTTTTAATGGAGGAACAGGCGGTGGTGGCATTAAACTAGCATCGTCTTCATCATAGTCGGTATTGTCAGTATCCGTAGGTAAAATTTTAGAACTACTGGGAAAATCTTCATCTGCCAATTCAGCGATGTCAAAATAGTCAACAGCAGAAGGAGATTTCTCATTCCCGTAAAGATCTTCAGAACTTTCTGGAATGTCATTAGCTTCGGCAGCCGCTTTATCAGTTCCCTGTGCTCCATTTTCTTTGTTAGTGCATTCTTCATCCTCGTCTTCATCAGAGTCAGAATCGTCATATGAATATCTAGAT
Source organism: Sminthurides bifidus (assembly GCA_009872375.1). Classification (NCBI taxonomy): domain Eukaryota; kingdom Metazoa; phylum Arthropoda; class Collembola; order Symphypleona; family Sminthurididae; genus Sminthurides; species Sminthurides bifidus. The sequence goes on from VRMD01001579.1 coordinate 6,046, forward strand.
GGCTTTGTGGGCTTCAAAGGTCCATTTGCTCTTTCATTTTCCGAAATGACTTCGTCTACTTGACCACCTAGTCCCAACTTTCTCAGTGCACTCAAGTACCGCTGTGTGTCCTCATCGAAAACATCATTTTCCAGCTGACCTGTTGCCGATATGTTTCCAAACAGAAATCCAGCCAAGCTGATACCCTCATCCTGCTCATGCTCATCCTCGCTATCGCTCATCTTGCTGATTGATAGTTTCCACAGGAAGGACTAAAAGCACATAATGCACGTTACCTCATTTGTACTGATTTTCATCATGGGAAAAACTACCACCAGTCACAAGATCCACTTACACTCCATCAAAATTCAACTCAATATTATATCCATCAGCACTTACGCTATAGCAGGCTACTTTTCGTTCTCAATTTCAGAAAACTACGAAGCACTTGGCGCCAGCTTTCCAATTGTTGCACTTCGAATCTCCGTTAAAACCAAATTTAAAAAGCATTGAAAGGGAATCAATCGTTACAAGTTTATTATTAGCACAGTAAGATAGGCAATGCTTCTTCTATAAAGGTCCTGTATGTCGTTAACTGCGCTGTCAATTCAGGCTAAATGGCGCTTTAATTCTGCGAAACTTTATTCACATGTCGGTAAATGTGCTAAAATCCTATGTCCAAGTTTCTTTTGAGCAACTTCGAATATATATAGTGTAGAATCACTGAGGTTTCACTAAAAAGTAAAATTACAGATTTTCAAAGTGTTCCTGTACTAGGGATTTTCGGTCTTTGAATTCCATCCTTAACAGCAGCGAATAACTTGAGTGACATTCCAATGCAAAGTGCAACATGAAAAATTGTAGCATTATATTTTTTGCAGATTAGATGTTGTTTTTAACTCATCCCCGCTAAATCTTACAGGACATGTTTCTTGCCGACGTTTTGAGAGTCGGAAATTCGTCGAATTTGATTTTGGCTCTTGCGTCAACCTGAACCTCAAACCCGTGTGTCTCATGGCAAAGTCACGCTCAAGACATGGGGCGTACATACCAGAGGAACCTCACCTCCAATCGTGATGTTCTCATTGGGACTAGCTCGAAATTTAGTACGCGGGATATACATGCCCTATGTCCATCCGCATTTTCCTAGGAAATCGTAGTATGCACTATATATAACGCGTTCTCATCCTCAACTTTGCTCAATTGTCACGTCACAAATGTGGAAGACAGCAGAGCAGAGTGAGCGTGACGAAGTGCGTGGGTTCAGTTCAGGATTCCTTTCATATTGCGCTACTAATTCAGCTTGGTGTCGTTGTTAACGTCGGTGGTAAAAGGTGGACTATTATAATATATGTAATATATTTTAGAAGCTATCCGTGGCCTGCCGGGCATGGGCAAGAGATTTAGCATGTTGTAGTTGTTAATAAATTTTGAGTAAATTATAAATCTAAATTATAGAATTACAGCTATAGTCGGAGAATACGGAAGAACGTTTATATGTAATTTTGAAAAGCTTGATAACTTGTATTTCATAGTCTGAATTAACTGATCGCGGCAAGGTCAGTCATGCAAAAGGCTGGAGTCTACATGGCCCAACGCATACGAGGTTACAAACTGGAGGACAGCCATTGCTAATTTTTAGCTCAATTCTCACTGGAATGGCAAACTTGACTGGAGTTTTGCATAGTCCAGCGCTTTCTTTGAAATTGCAAATCAGAAACGTGAGTTTTTATTATTAAAATATGTAGCTTATTTACGTATAGATCTACATATTACTTCAGTCCCCTCAAGCCATCGGACGGGTTGAAATATTCAACTTGCTTGTTCCATTTTTCTTGGTTCTAAAATTATTCTTTTTCCTATTTATTAGTCCTCAGGAAGAAATGTTTGTGCTTGCATGCTGGACCGCTGCCCGTATTCTGAATAATCAGGATATGGTGCAAGTCTATCATTGAAATAATAATTTTTTAGAGTGAGGTTGCATATTATAAAGCTGATTTATGTATCAAGGCAAGTTCAATGGATTATGGCTATGGTTTTAGGGTTTATCGCTGTAATGCTATGGACCTGTCCGAAAAAGTAATAACAGAGGAACCAGTGGCTGTGGCCAATGGCTCCCCTTCTGCAACTATCCTGGAGGCAGAGGACTTAAATTTTAAAAGGCGGTTGGAGATGCCGGAATTACAAGCAAGTGAAGACTATTTGGAAATTGACGCAGACGAAGTCCGTACTGCAAAGCGAGTCAGAAGAAGCAGCATTGAAGAAGATGATAACTCGTCAAGTACGAGGGACTCGCGGATCTCTTCAGATGGTGAAGGACCGTCTAGTAGCATTTGCACAAATTCTTGTTCATCGCCGAGCAATTACGAGACCGCTTCTGAATTTAGTGGAAGCAGTCCCCAGAAGAAGTCCAGATTTAAATACAATCCTTTTAAGCGGACGGAGGGAACAAAGGAGTTGATGAAGAAGGATAAAAGTTTTTTGCAGGATATGTCCTGCACTTGTACGTCTAAGTTGCCCAAATGCTTGGAATGCAACGAAATTCAGCAATGCAGATCCAAAAGTAGGCCCACACAGCCACATCTTAGTTGTAGATTTTACGGATTTAGAAAATTACGCTACTCTAAAACCCGAAGACTGACATTCGCTGGCTTCTCGGATCCGGATGAGGACCCTCTCCCTGTAAGGTGATACGTCAATTATTATTAACTGCTTTTACTTTCATGCCGACTGATCCATTTTTTGCGTGCAGGAAGACCGAAATTTGTGGCTCCCCGCTGAAAGTGGTGTTCCCATGGCCCTTGGGGTTGACATGTGTAAGGCACTGCTAGATCATGTGGGCGATCAGTTCTGCGAGCTCATTCAGCAAGAGCAAGAAGCCTTTACTCTCAACTTGAACGAAAAGACCAAATCTAAACCGCTTTGGAAACGAATAGTTCCCACGGTACGGGATATGTGCGATGTTTGCAAGACGACCTTATTCAATTACCACTGGGTTTGTGGAACTTGTGGCTTTGTTGTTTGCATCGCCTGTTACAAGAGCAAGAAGACCGAAGTGAAAAAGGTATGAATGTTATCATTTGAATGTTGTGTAACCCTCGATGAAGTTCTTAAATCAGAAAGTGTACTTCTAAGTTAATTTTTCATTATATGATACTCCAACCAGGACCCGGACGAGGAAAAAGAAAATGATACTTCTATTAATGCAGAGCAATCTGGAGACGCAGATTCTGAGCAACTTGAAAATGACGAACATGAACAATCAGGAGGTGAAATTCCTGACCTGGTAGAAAATAGAGATTCAGAGCATTCTCTCAATACCTCTGCCGAACAAGTCAAGAGAGACCAATCCAACTGGTCGACATGTACCACTAAGCGTGCACATGTTAAAGAAAATTTGCTTCTGACTCAAGTTATGGCGGGTGGCGTTCTTGAAAAAATCAATAAGATATTCCACTTAGTTCGTGAACAATGGAAAATACCACAGGAGTGTGGTTGCTCGGAAGTGAAAAAGTATCAGCAGCAAAAACAGGTTAGTTTTGGATTCTTAAAAAGTGTAATTTTGATGATAATACATGATGAGCATGGAGATCCAATGCTGAAGCATAATGTTGCATTTTTGAGCTTTTTAACCGGCTGATACACTTAAGTGTTGTTTAAGCAATTTTTTCCGCATCTCCCGTTAAATAACTCGGTTTTCTTGAATAGAATGTGCAGAAGAAAGGCAGCAGTTGCGATTCAGACGAAGAGGATGACAGCTGCGGTGGCTTTACGTTCATTAAGTCCTCTTGTGGTGATTCCGATAACGAAAGCGAGGGTGCAGAAGAAGGTAGCAACAATGGGATGAGCAATTCAAACCTACGCACTGATTTAAATGAAGAACCGGAAAGATTTAATCAACCGCTTCAACATTTCGTCCGAGAGGGTGGGCCTTCAAGATTTCATCGAAAACAGCTTCCGACACGATCCTTCACTTGGAAGACTAGCCAAAAACTATTTCCCGATGTATCTCACAGCTGGCTGTGCTCAGGGCAGCTACTTAAGCTAGAAGATCCTAAGAACCCTAAGAACATGGGCGTCTTTCAAGAGGTATGGAAACGCGGTCAACCGGTTTTAGTGTCGAACATCAATGACCAATTAGATGCTTATCTCTGGACTCCGAAAGCCTTCGGGGAAGAATTCGGGAAATTACATAGTGATTTAGTGAATTGTTTAACCGGAAAGACAATCCATCGTTACTCCTTGAAACCGTTTTGGGAGGGTTTTGATTGCATTAGCAATAGACTGGTTGATAATGATGGCGTGCCGATGCTGCTTAAGCTGAAAGATTGGCCTGCAAATCAGGATTTTGCAGACTTGTCGCCGAATCGATTTAATGACCTCATGGCTGCTTTGCCTTTGTCTGAGTACACTTCTAGAGTAGGTCGCCTTAATCTAGCTGCGAGATTACCGGATACCTTCGTGAAGCCCGACCTCGGACCTAAAATGTACATTGCGTATGGTTCAGGACTGCATTTGGATAAAGGCACGACAAATCTCCATTTGGACATTTCTGATGCAGTTAACGTGATGGTATACGTTGGAGTCCCTACGGATGTGGATAACACGGAACACTTAGCTGGTAAGACAGGCTGAGTTCAAGACTATGATGCACGTAATATTTATAAAATCAAATGCCATTCTTATGCCAAAATTACAGCGTGGTTATTGTTTAAAACTTACGTGCTTTGTTGTTAGGCGTGAGGGAAGCTATTTGTGACTCTGACTGTGAACAAGTGACGGTGGAAGCTGTTCTTGACAAAATTGAGAAAGCGGGAGCGCTGTGGCATATTTATAAGTCGAGCGATGCTGATAAAATACGTGACTTTCTCAATAAGGTTCGTAATGCCATATGTGTTTGATGTGTTGCTAGTATGTATTTGTATTCTGTGTAAGTAACTTCAGTGATTACTTTCAGTGTTTGACGGAAAAATGTTTTCGTTTTAGGTCGCGAAAGAAAGAAAGAACTGGCTAGAACCTGACCATGACCCCATACATGACCAAAGTTGGTATCTCGACAAAGAATTACGAAAACGACTCATGGCTGAGTATGGCGTAAGAGGATACCCAATACTGCAATGTCACGGGGATGCGATATTTATACCTGCCGGAGCCCCACATCAGGTATTTCCATTTCCATAGCGCAAAAGGCCAATATGGACCTATTTTCTTTGTTGATGATGAAACAGATCCAATTCTGAAGTATGTATTGATGTCACCGAACGAGCTTTTTAACCGTCTGAGCCTCTATGGTTCAAGTGATCTAGAGAGGTGTAATTGGATGTAGAATCTAATAAGAATTTTTTTACAGGTTCGCAATCTGAACAACTGCATTAAAATAGCGGAGGATTTCGTCTCGCCGGAAAATATTAGTCACTGTTTTGATTTGACCGAGGAATTTCGCAAGTTGCCAGACACCCATCAGAACCATGAGGACAAGTTACAAATCCGAAACATCATCTATCATGCGGTGAAAGACGCGTTAGCAGTTTTGTCCCACAGTGCGATCGACTTGGTAGATCAATAGGTTATTTGCAAATCAGTATTGCAGTTAAGCTGTTCCCAGAATAGACTGAAATGGATTTTTTTATTTGAACCAGAAAGCGTGTGAGGTGACTAATTGCACCTAAAGTTAATGTCAATTTTTGTTTAAGATTTATTTAAGTTTTTTGAGTAGCAACAATGCTCTAAAAATTGTGATAAGAAATTGCGTGCATCACTGATACTAATTACAGTACTTTGAATTTTTGTCAAACCTTTAAAGAAACTAAGGTTGCCATAGCCCAAAAAAGAGAGATAATTGTTCTCGCACTTACTTAAACTTTGACGTCACAAACTTATTTGTGTTAGACTTTTTGCTATTCTAATAAAAACCTGGAGACCGTGTAGTCCAGTGCAATCCCGCATTTCTTGTTCAGAACATTATTCCTCAGAATGTAGTTGGTTGAAATTCTCACAGACAGTTTTCATGACCTGGTTACGCGACAAGACAGCTAACTAGCCCAACGTGGTTTTCTTTTTTGCTCGATATTAAAAATTAGTGTTTGATGTTCGTAAGAAACGTTCTCGCAGTCGGATGTCATCTCGGGGCATTCTACGAATACGTGCAGGTGTAGATCCGCTATATGGTCAAGTATACGCATCAACTGGACTGCCGGTGGTTTCGAGGAGATTTTCATCACCGCAGTAACGAGGAATGAATCTGGCTCTCAGGTAGACAGAACTGGATCGTTTCCTAGATGACACAGTAAGGGTTTCTTTGAACAAGAGGTGCTACTGAAAGCAAGATAGGCTGCGGGAAAAGAAAAGGTTGAGCGTGTAGGCGAAAGGTAGGGTAGAGAGATCAACTAATGAGCCACACGTTAGACATCTGCAAGGAAAGGACCGATCGTCCCGCACAGAGCAGAGACGGAGGCACTAAAATACTGACTGAGGTATTCGTAGCTTCTAGCTGGCTTAAGATTAGGTGTGAGGCAAAAGGAGTTCGTTCTATGTTGAGCGCATCCTGTCGGACGGAAGTACGGAGCATGAACCAGAGGAGCACGAGCGGTCCATTCCGTCCGTGTTGTCCGTCCCTGACAGAGTTTGTCATGGGCAGGCAGGGGGTGCGCTATGATTGGAACATGGTGGGATAGGAAGCAGTCGGTCCTCCTGGAGCTGGGACGACAGACGATAAACTGGTATGACGGAGACGTAGGATGGATCCCGTGTCCCGTCTCTACCTTGCTACCTTCCGCTTTGTTCACAAGGAGGGAAGCGAATCATGATATTTTGTGAGCCATCCCTGCTGTCCCAGTTTATACCAGTGGTTGACATCATAGCGCACTTGACTGTTCTAAGTGGAGCTGAGCTGTGACGACGGCTGCGAGACGCTGATTATTTCTACGCCGCCATTTAGTGCTATTCACTGGTGCGGAATCATTTCCTTAGGATCTATCATATAGCCTGTCTCACTCTTCTAGCAAGACTGTACGCACCAAACGACCAAACCACTGAATTAACTGTTCCAACCGAACCAATAGCTCCTAAAAACCTGATCGTTCAAAAACCACTGCCCAAAGTGCAAGAGCACAGGTACAAAAATTACCACATGGGATATTACCACAAATTAGCAGTAGGAGAAAACGTATTGATTCTGGATTACAAGTTGTACAAGTTGTGACTGATTCTAACGTAATTCCGAACATGTGTCACATGCTCACGAGCGTCAGGACGACGAAGAGATATTTGTCGATTGATTACGCGGTAGCGCAGTTACCTCAGTAACGGACAAGTCGTTTGTCAATTCAGAGACTGTGTCATGCGACAATGAAAACTTGAAGTTCGTGCACTGCACTGGCAAGTGGCTAGATCTGATCTTGTTGTGCTAGCTCGTGGTTTGATTGGAAAATCTATTAATCAAACTGTAGCATTGCCTTGCAGTGAGTGGGACAGGTTAGAGTTTGGGTCCTAAATCTTTTGGTCAGTGAACAAGTAAACAGTTTCTTCTGTTTTTAGGTTGAAAAGGAGAGATTAAGCTGCTGACTTGGGGGAGTTCCATTCTAACTGGTCGAATTCTGTAATAGAAATTGACACACCTCGTACTGAAGGCGTCGGAAGTGGCACTCAATTATTTGGAATTAACTTGATAAAACGAGGTAAACGCAACTGCTTTACATTGCTTTAATTGTTCTCCAAGCGTCCATTTTGCCTTGCTTGAAATAATTGTTTTATTGCGACCACACGGTAGCAAATGGTTCGAGTAGTGGCGCGTGTGCGAGATTTAGCTTTAGCATCATTAATTCCGGATGATGGAAGCTGAATCTATGCCACATGATATTTAAACGTAAAAGTATACGTGGCGTATGATATACGGTTAAATACGGTATAGATGAGCTGCTTACAATTTGCTGAACCTGGTCACTAGGGCAATTAGGTGTTGAAACGTTTTCACGGTTTTCTTTAGGTTTTTTTGATAATGAATTAATGATGGGAAGGAAAATGGAAAATCTTCTGCTTCATCTTAATAACGGCTAAGCCCCATAATATATAAGATGACTATTGTGGCATATTTTCAGTTGATGCCTACTGCTTGATGTAATGTTTTTGCATGGTTGCGTTACAGGTGAATCATCACCTTGGAAGGCCTGAACATGACTTCTACCGCTGATCATTTCAATATCCGGTGGAACAATTACAGCAGCGTACTTCAATCTGTGTTCAAGAAACTATTAGATGGAGAACAACTCGTGGATGTTACTTTGGCTTGTGAGGGGAAAAGCATTAAGTGCCATCGCGTTATTTTGTCTGCATGTTCAACGTATTTTGAAAAAATGCTGACGGAAAATACATACCCACATCTGGTGATCTTCATGAAGGACATGAAATACTGGGAGCTGCAAGCACTCGTCACGTTCATGTACAACGGGGAAGTAAGCGTTAACCAGAACAAGTTGGCCAACTTGGTCAAAGCAGCAGAGGCGCTGAAAATTAAAGGCCTAGCGCCAGAGGCGGCATCCGCTGACAGCGACAGCGAAAAAGTTGATGAAGATGAGCTCGAGGAATATCATTTTGGAAACAAGGCAGAAAAGCTGGACAGAGAACAGAGCCAGTCCTTGCTTCGGAGCAAGTCACCACCAAAGCAGTTAAAGAGAAAAGTATTAACTGCTCTGCCCAAGTTGGTAAAGATGCATAAGCTGGAAAGATCCCTCAATGGCGGTGCACAGTCTGGTGTCAAAGGTGATGTCATGCTAACTAAAGAAGAAGAGCAGGCAGAAAATGGCTATTCTCCTAACGGTTCTGTAACAGATCAGCCGGATAAAGATGAAGATATGGATGATGAAATTGAGGTCAGTTGAATGGGACCTTATGACTTTCGAGAAGATTTTGGTCGAGCGGCTAAATGAGATCAATTTTGTTTTTTAGAGCTTGGAAGTCAATGTTCTTGCTGTAGAGGACGGGTCGAGGGAAGAGCAGCTGTCACACTCGGATGTAAGCATGGAGCATTATGTTTAACTTAATCTAATGGAAAAAGTTGTATGAATTACACATCTGCCACTTTGATTTTATATTTCAGACTGAAGAAACGCCACCCGCTGGAGGAACTGGTGAGTTAATTTGTTCTTGAATTGCCAGTAATTAAATAACCCTCCTTGGGACTGCAGGTATCATATTTTTGGCATTTTTGATATCTTTACGCTTCGTAGGAGTCGCAAGATCTCGTCTATCGTACAAGTATGACAAGGAAATCCGTGATTCAGCTTTGGCAGCTCTCAGCACAGGAATGTCATTGAGACAATGTTCAGAAGCATTTGGTATTCCAAGAAAAACGCTGTCCAAGTGGAAAAATCGTACACCCGCAGAAGAAAATGGTAAGCTTAGTGATTCTGCTGTTTAATACAAAGCCAGTTTGTTTCCGTGAAGATACGTTAACTTTTTATATTTATGTACGTTCAGGAGAGGCTGATGAGGAAGCACCGACCACTACGAAGAGATTAAATCCTCCAGCCGTACATGGACCGGTTATAGACAGTGCTGACCGTGCGGAAAGGCTGCAGAAAGCAATGGAACTTGCCCTTTCGGGGGTAACAGTGAGGCAAGCAGCGGCACATTACGATATACCTAGAACCACATTATGTGCTTACATGAAGAGGCGAGGAGTCGCTCCCAAGCGAAACTTTTTGACTGGAGGGTCAAGTAGCAGAAATGTGCGGAATCAGCAAGCCCAAAACTCTGCTCAATATGAAGACTTCCCGTTTTTAGGCCTATCGGAAATGATGGATGAACTAGAGCAGGGTAGTTATGAGCATGATAACCAAAAATGAGAGACGTTTTTGCTCATAACCACTAGCTAGGTCAGAAGTAAAGACGGACTTAAAAGCTGAAATCAAAGAGATTTTTAAATTACCTAGGACAAATTAGCGGAGACATTCTCTTGAATAGGAACAAGTGAGACAAAATGGGATGTGTTGGTTTATTATTGCGTGTGTGCCAGTGAGAATTAATTGATCTACTGTGAGATTCTTGATGATTAACCTGTAGTTTTGCATCGTATAGTACCTTTCTAAAAGATAACTGATTGTTGCTCGTAATTATTATTACTGAATCAGATTATATTTTTTCAGTCCAGTAACTGAATCTTCTCTAATGATTCTGCAGAGAGAGACAGAAATTACTGACTGTTGTACATGTAAAAGTTTCTGTCTGTGTAGAAGGATGATTGAGACAAAACTATGAATCGATGTGTTCAATTAGCAAACCAACCCCCTTGCATTGCTTCGCTAGTCAAGCAGTAACTCTTAAATAAGATGTAATGTTGC
>VRMD01001580.1:0-16356 GCA_009872375.1 Sminthurides bifidus
GACTAGTACTTGTGAGAGATTCAAAACTCCTTGCTTGAATCCATCTCCCGTGAGAACGTCAACTCCAAGCCGTGAATAGATGCTGGGGCAAGACCAACTTGTACGAATTCTCGGGTCCTTGGCGTAAGTGGGAAAGCAATTACACGGTTTGCTCTGTACCCAGCGGCAAGGCACATTCCTCGAGGGAAAAATTCACCGTGACTTGGACAAATCGTAACCGTAATTTGTTCCTGCGAGGTCTGGTGTTTTTCGAACTAAGAGGACTCACGCTCTCGGTATCGTAATGCGATCTTGTAGATCATTCACCGGGTTAGGAAACAGGCCAGCTGACCTGCGTTTGGTTTTTCAGATTTGAAAAGGAAGGAGTGGCTTTTGTAAGGTCTCTCATGTTTCCTGAAGTGGTCCTCAGGTGCTGGGACATTGAACGGGACGGGTGACTGATTGACATGGGAAGTTCCGGAAGTGAGATGTCATGTTGTGGTGGTGGTCAAAGAGAGATTCATGAGATTCATTACAGTGCACTGCACGCTTCCATAAACAACATTACATGATAATCAGGAAGCGGATGGAACGCACAAGGGCACCTAGCAGAAAAGTACCCAGGGAGCGAATCCGCAACTCATGCTTCTTCTCAAGAGGGGATTGAATGCGTTTACGGAACCACTTCACATGACAAACTCAATTAAAAGCTTAAAAAGCTCGAAAAAGTGACTTGGGAAAACAAAAGATGAAACTGTGCATGCTCCGTAAACAGAGATTTGCCAACGTTTTTCGGAAAATCTTTTGAAGGTGGCTTCGTCAGAATGTAAAGAGAGAGAGGTGATTGTGAATCGGGAAAGGTAGCGGTAATGGAACAAAATGACTGTGTTTGAGCAATTTTGCCTTGAAGAAGATTGTCACACTTGTGGGTTTTTGTACGTGAGTGGATTGGAAGCTGAAAGCAGGCGGCAGAAATGTTGATCAAAGGTAGGAGGAATGCATTGTGGAGGTTTCAAGCATGCAAATAGCTGCAAATTCACACGTTTCCCGAATTTCGCAACCTTGTGTGCGCTTGCGTCGCACTTGCAAGTATCCCGTTCGGTCATCTATTTAACCATAAGTATTGCCAAAAGCAAGGAAAATTTTCAAGTTTCACTTGCGTCTCGGCTCAAGAATGCCTGTAGTTTGCAAACAGTGCACAGGCATTGTTACGTAGCCAGCAGTAGCTCCAAATTGCCATAACACGACAACACTATGTTACCTGATCTGTTTTGGCAGATGGAAAGATTTTCCATTTTGCAATCCTATTGCCAAGGCCATGAGGGAAACTGCATCGTATCAGCACTACTTCTGTCTTTACTAAAAGCATATCATGGTATCAGTGTTTGTTTGAAATTTAAAACTTGAACCACATTTACTCCTGATGTTGTTGCTGCTATCATTATAAACACCTTCTGCAGGATCTTCACCGCACCACCAACCATACTGTAGGAATGACAAGACCACGGAATGAGGGCTGAAGCTATAGCAGCTGTTGTAATTTAACCACAAGCCATTAAACAGTCCCGAAACAGATCTAAATGAGGTGAATGTTTCCATTGTCAGTATCATCATCGTCAACAGCTTCTCTTAACTTTGAGTCGGTAGGCCTAAACAGTCTGGTTTGTTCAAGACTGACAAATTTCGTAACTCGTCCGCTGTTGTCTAGTGAGTGAAATGCGCCTTGATTTCGCTTTATTGCATTCGTTCGCAGTTTGTCTGCCCTGTTTATGTCCCCATAAGGAATTGTCAGCTCTGACAAGTCTGTGAGTCCTGAAACCAAAAAGTTGATGTGTGAAAAGCAGGGATAATTTTTGGGAATGTGCAATTTTCTCAAGTTTGTGGCGGCACATTACTGGCATTACCTAAGAGATTCACACATTTAATGTCCTCTTTGAGCCATGAAACTAATCGAAGTTTATAGCGCTGATACGACCAAGGTCATATATTGTACTCCCAAAAGTGAAGATTGCTGCCGCTTTTAAAACACTTTCCTTGATTGTGATTTTAGTGTTATGCCGATGAGTACTTGGCTTGAGACGTGACAAGTTTCAAAGGCAAGAACGCCCTTGCTTAAGTCATTCCAATTTTTCACTTGCGCAAGGTTGAAGGAAAATGGCCGCATTGTGCAATGTGCAACGAAAGTGACAAATCGGTTCATGTAGCCGAAGGATTGAAAAAAAGCTACGTCCTCCTTCCTTCGATTAGGTTGCTTCGCCGTACTGAAATATCGATGTTTTTCAACCTTTCTTCAAGAAAAATCTTCCTCTTTTGGAACAGCAAGCGGAGTGATTGAAGTAATTTGTCTTTTTTAGCTACCTTGCTCCTGTAAAGATTATGTCTTTTAGCAAATCCATGCTTGGTAATTGCTGAACCAAATGACATGCTAGCTACATGCATGCTGGTCATCCTTTTTTACCATCACAATAAACCAAGCACAATCATGGTCAATGTTATTCCTGGGCTTAATGCTAAAATTGAAAATCACGAGCTGTTACAGCTTTTACCCTTGTCCTTGCCGACACTGGTGTCAGCTCTCGCTCTCGTCGCTTGACTCTTGGTTGATGATGATGTTTTTCCATGCTACATCACAATTATTTGTACGCATATTAAAAGGACTCAAGGCGGAATTTTGCGGTAACGTCCTCTCTCATAGAATTGCTTAACCACAGATCGTTTGGCTAGCTCGATTCCACCATTGCGTTTTGTGGCAGGGGCATAGGCCTGTTATGGACGAAAAGACTTGTTCTTCTTCAAGTTGTTCATCCTGTTGCTTCTTCTGGTATGTTCCTAGCTTTTAGAAAGAAAGCAAGCTTAAGTGGCAGACATCCTGCTTAAAATAGTGGGAAAAATGTACCTGCAGGAGGCATAGGAGGTGGGGCTTAAAGGCCGGTTGGTGGCATCGTGGCATGCTGTAAATGCGCTTTATATTCGCACAAGTGGTGTGTCAAGACTGCTGGTGCTCGTTCTATGGTGTTGTGTGGCATTAAAATGGTGAAAAAAAGATTTTTGGAAATGGCATAAATGCTCTTTCCTGCTTCACGTCGTAGGAAATGTTCTTGTGGTGGTATCGTGATATCCTTTGTTGGACGTTGTTTGTCTCATGTGGCTGGTTTCAGTTGGATGTTATTGCCAGTTGAAAAACGCGCAAGAGCGTGAAACAAACTGTATCCTCTTCTTCCAACTGATTTTCATTTCATTAAAAGATAAGTGAAGAGCGGGAGACGCTGAAGAGAGAATAGGCGCGCAGCAGAGTGGAGCAGAATTACGTAACGAACCCTTTCAAACGCATGGACCAGAAACATTGAGCGAGCGAGCCACAACAGTCTTTAGATTCGGTAAGATGAAGTGCATTTCAAAGTCAAGTCGTTCATCCCTTTTGGATTAGAAATAATGCTGGCAGGTGCTGACGTTACGGAAGGAGGAATGTAGCAGCTAGTCCTAAATGCATAGTTTGTAATTACAGTTAGTGGTAGTAGTTACCTAAAGTATAATTGGAATTGTCGATTTGTTCGAGTTGCAGCCCTTGATTTTCATCAACCTTGAATGAAGTGCTGAGGAATCCGAAATTTATGACTGAAGCTCTTGGTGATGTCATCTGTCCTTTGTTGCAATCAGGTGTTTTGTTCGATCCAAATAACGGGAGTTTCCTCATGAGGCTTCTTTTTAGGCTGCAACAAGCCCCAGGTTCATAAATAGACACAAATGACAAACTTCTTTCCTCTTTACAGACTCGGTAGACAAGATTGGCGCATTGATGAGTTGAAAAAGTTGAACGCATCCAAGTACTGTTGTAGGACTGGCAAAAAGAGGAAAGCAATGGAGTTTTCGACGAGCTACAGGCTTCACGCCACGATGACGCGGGCAATTATGTCTGCAATTATTATCTCAGATGACCAAAGGTGCTTAGTTCCGTTCCTCCATTCCATGGCTATCAGCTTTGTGCCTGGTTGAAAAAAAGGAAAAAACTTTGGCTCAGGCTTAAGGCCATGCTGACGCCTGGGCTGTCAGCAAAATTACGGGACATCCTTCCTACCGTCTTTTAATTTAGCGTCAAGCTTTTGACTGAAACGGTTGAGGCAAGGCTCTGCAGTTAGACTGGTAGTTGAAGAAAAAGTTGCACACTATCAAATGACCAAATGTGCTTTTTTTCAAAGAACCTCATCTCTTCTCGCACTTAGTAATCAGCACCACATTCGCTGTAATGTACGCACTTCAGGTGTGGCAGCCAGGTGGAAGTTTTACCATATGTTATTTCAGTAACTTTTGGTATTTTCATGACCTCTTCCCCTTGGCCCCAAAGGAGGAAGCTGTAATATTTGTTGCCTTTTAAAGCTTCTTCGTCTTCGAGTGCACGCTTCAGTCGACTCTGCACAATCTCCCCTTCTTGTGTGAGGAGTAGGCACAATGTGAAGGAGAAACAGGAGCTGAAATTAAGGTGTGTATGTGTGATTCACAAATTGTGATCCAATGCAGTGCACCCTTTGGTCTTTGGTTTAGTTCATGTTGTGGGCGGGACGTTGTGTTCATGACTTAATGGCTTTAAGAATATCAAGTTCAGGGTATTAAGAAGGCAGGGAAACTACTCGCAGGCTCGAGATAATATTTCACCGAAACAATGCCCGACCAACCTTCCGTCTTCACTTGGTTTGGAGCCAGGCATGTCTTTTAATCTCGGAAAGCATCAGTTTTGCTCCACTGTGTTGCTTTGCCGATCGGTACTCGTATTCACCACACGGCTTTCGAGGAATTAGACAAGTAATCTGTCTATTTTCCGTTCAGTTTCAGGTTTCATCAGCAGTGTGTGGCTTCATGCCGTGCTTTGTGGAGATTTCCCCCTAAAGAACTGGCTTCCGGTTTCTGAAATGGAGTAAGTGGAGAGACATGTCGTGGAGCGCAACTATCTTCTTTTATCCTGCTTTACAGTTAAGCTTTGAAGGGAATTAGTTTTGTGCGGTACAGTGGCTTCAGAACGTTGATGTGGATGAGACGATGGGCTTGAAACAACACATTGAAGATGAACTTTGAGCATTCTTCGATTCTTCCCAAGTCGAACTAACTGCTATTCACAAATTGTTTTCCATTAGCGAGGCAAATGCCCTTTGAGACACTTGCTTTCACTTGAGGAAGAGTGGAGCCTCGGACTGTGTCATGGGCTTGTGAAGCGTGAAACGGAGGATGCACTAGCTTCTGTTTGGTGCCTGAGTCATTACACTTATGAGTGGCCTGCCATACCGGCTTATGCTTAGTATTCAATAATGGTGACCGTAACGCGTTTGACCAAGTTCAGCAGGTGATTAAACAAACATTTGTGTCAGCAAGGCCGAGAGAAAAGGCTATAGCATTGCTTAACATTTCCATAAGCCTGATTTATGACTTCTTGAGCTATGGAAAAGTAAAATTGTCGTATGCAATCACAATCCCAGGCACTCTAAGTGCTAAAAGTTTTTAAGGATCGACAAGCAGGCAGCTGTTTCTCGTGGTGGTCTGGAATTTCCTTGATTTTTTACTGTGAAAGCCATAACGTCAGTGGTGAAAAAGTGGAGTTGTGCGGTGTTAAACATATGGCATGTGTGGTTCAGTGAAATACAATATGAGGATGGAGATGTGAAACCGCGTTAGATCCTGGCCGTGACTCCCTGAGTTGAACGATATGTATTTGCGTGTACGGCTACGAATTTGAACTCGAATAGCGGTCACTGACGTAACTTGAAGCCGGTTCACCTTTTCGGATAACAGTGCGGCATATGTTGAGCATAGGCACGAGATAGTTCAAAAAAGTACCATGAATGGTAGGTTTGGTCGGGGAAGCTAGTTTGTAATTCTGACGAGAGAATTGAATTATTGAGAGCTCGCACGAGGCACGAGTGCATGACAACCCTCTGACTCAGTAGCGAAGCTTCGGACAGGTGAGAGAACTGTCTGAGGAAAATAGAGCAGCAGGCAGGGTAGGCTTGCTTAGGATGAGAGGCAGGTGAGAATTGAGAATTACCTGGTTCAGAAGCATATCAGGGCACAAGTTGTGAGTAAGTTAAACAATGAGCATTTGCTTCTTCTTCAAATGGTTATGGCTTTCGAGTCTTGGTACAATTTGAATTTTGCAGACGTGATGCCTAGGAGCTGGTGGTCACGGGCGGACAGATGACGGCGTGTAAATTCATTATGGTGTTTGTCAGGTCGTGAATTGCAGCTGCTGAGTATTGTAATTTTGAGGCTGTTTAATCAGCTGGAAGCTTGGCTAAAAAGATTTGAATGGGGAGAATTGCATCATCTTCACCGCAGCTGTCTCCTTAATCCGGATATCCGGAACTGGCTGCTTAAATTGACATCAGAGAAATTCACTGGAAGGATGCCATGAGATCATTCCAGGTGAAGTCAATGATGGTTGGACAATGAATGACGTTTCTACCGTTGTGGCTTTGGAGTAGAAGCAGCTGTATGTAAACAGGGCAATCAATCTGTTGTGGGGCTCTATTGTTGTGAAGGTATTGGTATGAATTAATATGACATTGGATTGAGCTCATATGCTTGATATGTCACAGAAAGCTTTGTTGTGTTAACTGATTTTCTCCAGATTTTAATTTCAAGGTTTACGTGAGGTGAAATTTTCCGTCCATGAAATGTCATCCACGCCACTGGTTTTGCAGAAAAGTGTAAACAAAATTTTCCAGCGATCCAGAATTTTGGATATAATCAAACGACTAATTCAACCTTGGTATCCTCTGTACTATTTTAGCCTAGGCACTTTCACCGTCGAAAGACTCTCAGCACTTGAATGCAAGGATGTAAGTACGACAGTGTACGGCTGTATTTATGCATATGAACAGCCAGATTCAGAAACCTTGGAGTGCAGACGGTATGCAGCTATGGCAAATCAACTGTTTAATTGTATAAGAGCAAGGACAAAATGAAATTACTCGCTCCATTTCAGATAATTGTTGTGAATCCACCTCCATGAAGTTCTTCAACTAAGTTTCGAATCGCTTTGATTTCAAAAGCCAAGATGGTACAGATGAGTCAGCTTGTGCACGAAAAAAGTTTTCAAAAGCATAAAAAGTTGGAACTCTCAGAATGAAACACTAACTTACCTTCACAGTTTTACAGCCGTCAGCTTCAGCTCATGATTTGCCGAAACGATTTCGAAATGTACTCAAGCTCGCACCTTCTCGTAGTGGAGCGAGAACTGCCTTTTCATTTTTTTCGAGTGGATCGAATCTAATTTCCAAGTTAAGATTTAATGCATCGAGTGTACCCATCCTGAGTTTGAATCGCTGTCGGCTTCGGCTGTACTTTTATTTCGGCGTAAAATGACATGACAGCCATCCATAAAATGAACTATTCATTTTCATTTGCGCCTTCCCGCATCACTTGGTCGGGCTTACAAGTTAGATGTGTCAGTAATTGAGAGGCAAAATTTGCTTTTTGAGATGTTTTCCTCAAGGATTTCGAAACAGTCCTTGTGTTTCAAGAAGTATCGAGGATTCACATAGCAATTTCTGGTGCGCCGCACGGATCCTGACTTTTGACTTACTTGGTTTGAAAGCGTGCAAGAAACTTTCGGCAAAATCCAGGCCATGAGGCAGTAGGCAAGCTCACGTTTTAAGCGTTTTCAAGTGCTTCAAAATTGTGATGTGACTCTTGGCTACGTTAAAGCGAAATGAACTTTTCCCCCGTCAAAGTTTAATTGTCTTTCTCTTTCCAACACATCTTTCGTTAAAGATGAGCTAAATTTTAGTTACTGAAGTCATTGTAACAATGTAATTCAAACGCAGCGTCAAATCTTACAGTCCAGGTCAAAAGGCCATCTCATCCTGCATGAGAGGCAATAAATCTTATGTGCTAATAATAGGCACAGGACGAGATGAGGCCATAAAAGTCAAGATACCAAAGATTAGATGACGTAAATTGACAGTGCATTCTCAGTATCTTTATGAGCACGTAATGTTTTGGATTTGGAATGGCAGGCATACATAGTACGAGGATGAGGAAATTCGCCAGTGCTTTAATTACAATCCACACTTGTGCAAATGAGTTTCATGGTGTTAAAAATCGGAAATTGAAAAAAGCTCAATCTTGATAACTATCGCGTATCCGTTTATCACCTTTTTTCGCAAACTCAAAACTTATAAACAGTCATAAGGTGCTTAATCTGGGTAAAAGTTGATCTAAACTGAAAAGCATGAAAATATGCAGCCGGTGCACTGCAATGATCGCATGACCTGGTAAACTATTCTCTGCTTGTAGCTTGTTACTACGAAGACCATTACCTCGAATAAACTTTCAGGACGTTTTTTAGTAATCCCAAACAGCAAATGTGGTAGCATTTACGTTAAGTTTTCGCAATGTTGGTATCATGATGAAGAATTATTGCGAAATGTTCCTCGGTCATGATCCGCTAGTGAGCTCACACCCTTCCTTGACTTGCTTGTTCATGGAGTGTGTTACTTCTGCAATTAGCTAGTGTGATGACTTTATGAGTTTTTGCACACGTACTAGCATTCACGCTTCCTCAATTCGCTAATGTGGTATTATTATTATTAAATGCGAAATTTTCATTTAATAGGAGCCAGGGCACGGATTTGAAGCTCTGCTACTACAAATAAAATCACGTGTGAGCGGAAAAGAGTATCTGCTTTTGCCGTTACTCTTCGGCGAACTTGAACATACATCTTGGCAAATGATGATATGCGGGCGTGGTACATGTTCCGTTCTTTGTCATCTGCCGCTTGAGGAAATGGTGAAGCTTATTTTTAAGAAGGTAGTTAAATCTCAAAAGACCGTTCATTGTCTTCCTCATGTCTAACATTTCCCGGTTTGTGTCTCATAATGTCACGAAGCACGAGATTCCAACCCTGAGAGCACCAGTAATGAATTGCACTTGAGGAGCTTTCCGGCAATAAGTTGCGTGTTCATTGAGAAGGCGAAACTTGAGTCAAGTCCCAAGCTTCGATAAAATAGGTCTTTGAAACTAATTTCGTTTCTCTTCAAGTATCAGTTTCCGCTTGTGTTTATAGCTCAAACCGTTACAAGTTATAGTAGGGTTGTAAGCCAGCCTTTTCTGTGTTTTATGCAAGTGTTCATTGTGTACGTTAGGCTACGTTAGCGGTAAAGAATTCAACTCAAATTTTAAAGGGCTGTCAAGTTGCAGGGTTCTAGTAGTAACTTACATTTACTTTATGATTTTAGCAAGGCGTGTTATAGATGTGGCACTAAAAGGTGTGGGTAAGTCAGGTGCTCAACTGCAAGTAATAAGTTAGACGGAATTGTTTATTTGCTGCACTGAAACTGTTCTGCTGCAATTATGGGTGGGGTAGGCATTTTAAACTTGAAGTAATCTGATTTTAATTGTGATCACGTGAATAAGCAATATTTGCTCTCTTAAGTACTTACGCCAGTCCAATTCATGACAGTTTCAGCCCATATTGGGCTACAATGCAAGGCTTTGCACATATACGTGTTTTGGGACAGAGTATATATGGGTGGGGTAGGCATTTTAAACTTGAAGTAATCTGATTTTAATTGTGATCACGTGAATAAGCAATATTTGCTCTCGTAAGTACTTACGCCAGTCCAATTCATGACAGTTTCAGCCCATATTGGGCTACAATGCAAGGCTTTGCACATATACGTGTTTTGGGATGGAGTATGCACTGCATGTGCAAAATGCATCCCTTTTTGCACGCTCAAGGTGCAGTTTCCGTTCTAGATTTTGTGCAAATATTGTGACATTTCAATGACATGTTCTAGATTACTGAAAGAGGACTAACTACAGTCCATAGTCTGGCTGCTGAATGCTTGCCGTGCCTTCAGTGCCCTGTCATGCAGAATGATCAGGAGAAACGCCAGAAGCATTTTAGCACTGCGGATGTTCATATTCATTGGGCAATGGCTGAAATGGCATTTTTGCCCAGTTTCGTAAAAGACTTCCAAGCTAAGCCCTTTGTCATCAATGTTCTAGATATTATCGTGATCTAAGCTGGTAATTTGAAATGCTTTTGAGATTGACTTGAATGGGGGGGGGGGGTTTATGCTCTCTTGCAAGTATTAGATCTTTGGTAGATTTGGCTCATTCTAATTCGCAATATTGCCTAAGCTGAACTCTACTCTTACCTTTGTGATTGAAATGTGGCTGAAATTTAAAATTGGGCTGCAATTTGGCATATCGTTCCTTGGGTTTGGTAGTTCATCAAGAGGAAGCTTGACAGTGTATTCGTTCTTTCTAGAAGGTAGTAGATACGTAGGAGATTTGCGCCATTATACCTATGCTGACAAGATGAATTCCACGGGGATTTAAAAAGTAAACACTTCGGTTAATGGGTGGAAAGACATGCGTTCTCCTCTTGTGTCATGTCGTAATAGTGCGACGACAGGACAGAGAAGAATCGTTTCATGTCAAAGAAACATGTGACTTGAGTGCTGAATGCATTGGGAACTGTTAATGAAAGGAATTTTTGTTACGTGCCTGTATATGTATTTGCGAGTGAAATCGGCTATTGATCGCAATAAGAACAAGTTTAAAACAGATTATGATTTCTTTTGCAGGTTGTGTGGCCGAGCGGAACGACCCTAGTGCGAATAGTCTAGATCTAGCAACTCTTTTGAAGACACTCCGAAGAGAAGACATAAGTCGACTGTCACCTCTCCTTTCTGAAGCTAGTACAAAATTTACCATATTGTGGGACCCCTGGTGAAGAAGCCTCAAGTTGGGAAGTTACAGCACTTGGAGTGAGGATTACATCAGCCTTCTAGGAAATCAGTTTCTTGGACACCGGAGCGTGAATTATTTTGGACACTTGGGACTATACTGAGAGAGTAGAATTTGAAACTGGTGTAATTGACCGAGATCGAAAAGAAAGTTGTCTTGTTACCTTTGTTGCATGCAGTTGCAGTTGCCAATTCCATGATACACGAGTGCCGTGACGGGGCTGAAACAAAGCCGAAAGCGACTTAAGCTCATTAAGTAATAAATAAGAGAGAAGAATCCACGCGGAAGAAAGTTACGTCGTAATTTATGGTAGACGCCAAGACACGTGAAGCTGCATGCGAAAAGAACGAGCTGGGGAGGTGCCATAAGGACACGAGCTTCTGACGACCATTTTTGGACAGAGGGAGTAATTGATTGGATGAGGCTTGTTGAGTAAAGTGAGTTTTTCTTGAAAATTGCGACACATGCCTTGTCTCATTATTGGAGCAAAGTGAATAATGGGAGAAAGGTGTTGGGATCGGAGCACTCGTCATAAAAACGTAGAAGAGAAGGAAGTTCTTGAGTTGACAGAGGATCATTTCGGCTTTGCGGAAGATTTCTCTCCCAGGGCAGTGAAGCAACAAGGGCTGTGGTTCCTCGGCACGTCGAATGGTAGTGGGGCAAGTGATACGGATGTGTGATTTAAATGATTGATTTAATGTGAGGAAATGGTACATTTGAAATTTTGCAAATATTGCAAATAAGCTATTATGAATAACGGTGACTTGAAGAATGGAGCAGGAGAGCACGGGAGCGGCAGGTGTGAGATGAAAGTGGGTGAGGAACAAAGCACTTGCGGCGACAACATCCAATTAGATGACGGAATCAGGGAATTTTTAGCCAAATATCCACCAGTTTGTTCCGTTAATGGGATTGAACTAGTTTCTGCAATGTCATCATCATCATCAGCAGCGTCATCATCGAGCCAGCTGGGAAGTTGTCCACCTGGACCACAGGGGAATAGCGGTATGGGAGATGGTAACCGAACGGCGAATTCGCAATTTCTAACGTTAGGAGCGGAAAGTCTGAATGATTTGAATTACGAGAATTGCAAGTTGCAAAACAAAGACCCGGCGGAGATTATTCCCAACGTGCCTTCTTCAGCCTCTTCCTCCGAACTTCCGGCTGCAGGTGTGTTCAATGAGTGTGGGATTGGGGAAGCAGGGCAGTTGCAGGATAGAGGAATTGTTGTTTCTGGAACAGTACTGAGTTGTTGCGATTCTCCTGATGGCAGCAACAACCCCGTTGTAACAAAAAGCACAGCAACCACAGAACGGGATCAGGTTCGATGGCCTGATTTGAGTGATTTCACCATGATTCAGCACGACCCTTGTTACTCCGACCGTTGAGCCGCATGGGCAGAAGCCGACGATGAAGAGTCTCATTTGTGCCTTATCAAGTCCTTCGATGGAAGTGCCTTCAATCGTGCAGACTGTGACAGCTCCAACGCCGTTAGTTGAAGTAGAGTCGATTCGTAAAATCAATTATCCCGCACCGGAATCAATAGAGATTGATGTAAGAGACGACAGCGCTCAAGTATCAGACACGTTGGTTGATTTGAGAGACGACGGTGTACCAGACCATGAGTTCTCATCGCCCAACCACGTTGTTACCACATCCACTCCCTCCTCTCCAGAACTGTTAAAGCTACCGCCTAGCTCAAAATTAGTTGTGACTCAAAGCAAATCCGCACCCATGGCCATGTGTTCTACCTTTGTTGACTCGAATAATTTCAACGTTAAGGCGGGCCAGGGACAGAGCGTTGATGACGGCTCCTCGTTCTCCGTAACAGATTCTAAGTGCTCCACCAAGGACATCGCCAAAGTATTAGAATCATTCAATGCCATTTTAGAAGATAATAATGCGTTTGCCAAAGTCAATTCTATAGAAACTAACTCAGAGCCGGAGCTTGACTACGATGGGGAGGATGATGACTGTCTTCGGATGGTGGACACGTTCGCTGACTTGCTCATCGGCGGTGAGAATGACGACAAGGATTTGCTCATTGTGGTCGACAGCGAAACTGAAAGCAAAGACAAGGAAAGTAAAAGAAGACACCGGAGAAAATCCAAGTCTGTGACTAATATTCCGCCAATAAACGTTTACGAGGATGTGAGGCCTTCAACAAGTGGTGGTGGTGGTGCCGGGGCCGCTGCAGCTGTTGCCTTGAGCATCAATCCTGATTCGGACAATGATAGTGACCAACCGTCGTCTCACCTGAACTCTTCCGATTACCCGGATCATGAAGACACCGAAGGCTATGAGAGCGACCGGCCGATGGTTCGGGCTTCTATGAGGAAACTGAAACCTGTTTGTATGTTACCTCCTATCCCTTCGTCCAGTATCTTTGCATGTGCTTCTACGTCCCATTACCCTATTTTGGAGACTGGAGCCTCCCCGACCCACAGTCATAATTCCACTTCCTCTTCCGCGTGTGAGAGCCCTGTGCCGGGCCCTAGTGGTAGTCAGAACATGCATTGTGTCACGACGCAAATTCTTGTCAGCAACCCCAATTCTGAAACCGGGGCTAGTAGCAGCAACCATGGCAACGGGTCCGGTGACCTCCGTGACCTGTTGGGGGATGCTCCTCAGTGCTCATACAGAAACGAAGTTAGTAACCCCTTGTACGGTGAAGTCTCCAATAGTAGTGCTAGTAGTATTACTAGAAATGACAACGGAGGGACCCGGACTGAAACTTCGGATACCATTATTTCCGTCCCAGAGATTAGGTAAGTCCGAGAATAAAATTCATACAGTTTATCTTTAGAATTTAGAAGCTAAGTTTGTGCAGCCCCAGTACCGTTATACTAATACACAAGGCATCAGAGCAGCAACCTGCAAAGCAAAATGCTCTTGCAAAATGCTGGTCTTGATGCTCACATGCTTTAGCGATAAAAATTATGCTTTGTGGGCTGTTTCCTCGTTGCTTGGGCATTGAAACGTTAATTAAACCGTTCTCATCATGGTACATAAACTTCAAGCCCTCTCATTAGTTCATCTCCGGCTCAACAGCTAGCGTGACTATCGTTTCAGATGATGGCGGTATGGGAATAGGGAATTGCTCATGCATTTGCCGCAGTTAGAGCAGAGCTCGACTTGTACAAATCCCAGAGCAAATTACGCAATTTATGGTATCTCGCCGTCGCAATTGACCTTTCAAGGTAAACGCAGGCTGAGGAGTACCACAAAGTAGATTACACATGAGATGACCTTATGTGGTGCATTGCTATGGTGTTTTAGCATGCGAACGACATATACCGGTTCTTGCGTGAGATTTTTTGCTGCCGAATATCTTTCGCATAATATTTGGTTGACTTGTGCTGAGTGCTGCGAACCAACGGTACCGTTTTGATAACGTTTAGATACTGCGTTTGCTGATAAGACTTAGGATTAACTCAGTCAGTCAGCCAACAGCTCAATCAGATTATTTCAAAAGGTATGCGTGTTAAATCTCAGATGGTTCAAAGTACCTGCAGCGAATGTAACTTTTGTCATACTTGTAAGACTTGAGCAAGAGTCGTAGTGACGATTCAAGAAAAGTGTACGGATTGAAGCTTTTCTGAGGAGATTCGCACTGTTCTGTAAAATTCTGTTAAACAAGTAGCAATGTGTTGGTTCGGGCTACAAAATAAAGAATGTAGGCAGATGCAAAACAAAGGAGCAGACAAGCGTGGGTGTATTACTACTAAGGATTGTGTAACAAGAGCGTGTGGGCGCTTCTTAACGTAGAAATGGATGTGGTACATCACACCTTGTCAAGAGTTCGGAAGATCTGCCTTTTATACGGGGCATGGAGCTTTGATTTGATTAGGGAAGCATTAATGAAGTGGGCTAGTACAGTTCTGGTAAGGAGAAGCGTAAAATTCATCAAAAAAGGTTGGCAGCACCACAACTTCGGAAGCTTTGACTCTCACTCTTTTTGATTGAGTAATCATACTTTGATAGGAAGGAAGGAAGCCATGCTTCCTTCCTTCCACATAATTGCACGAAATGTAATTATCAGCTCTTCCGTCTTCGTCCCATCTTTGACAAGCTTTGGAGATTTAGTAGAGCGTTACTGCTAAGCTTGACAGTACAGTGTGTCTTTTGACTTGATGTATCACAAGCTGTACAACTAATGAATGTAACAGCTGATTCGTAAGAGACAACAAATGATGATTGTCTGCTCTAAGGCTACGCGCCCTTCGACAGTACAGACACTTAAGGGGCACTAATCCTTACGAAATAAGATCTCGAACGTTAAGCGAATTGTGTTG
This sequence comes from Sminthurides bifidus, assembly GCA_009872375.1. Taxonomy (NCBI): domain Eukaryota; kingdom Metazoa; phylum Arthropoda; class Collembola; order Symphypleona; family Sminthurididae; genus Sminthurides; species Sminthurides bifidus. The sequence continues at coordinate 15,019 of VRMD01001580.1, forward strand.
TAGAGTGAGGAATGGGTGTCGCGTGATGTTTTTGTTTACTACCTGTAATTACTGCTCGGTATAATGAGTATAGTCAACGCTGCGCTGCGCTGCTACATCAGCGCAGTGAGCATAGTGTCGTTATTGCTCGAAGCTAAGAAACTGAAAGTACCTTTACAAGAACTATCTTCAGATACGAACGTGAGTTTATGCATGCTCGTTTGTCGGCTGTCCGTCGTATGCATTGTATGATTGCCAATTGTATTAGCGAGATTGCAAGGCAAAATCTAATGGCAGCATGCCGTGATGCATATAGACGGCTGTGAGATAATGCTGCGATGCAATCATGATTCATGCTGTAAACGTGCATTAGTTTGACACACAAGCATATCTTCTCTAGAACTGTGAGCGAATCTACGAGATGAAAAAAATTCGCCACAAGTGTCTGTAATTTCGCAAAGGGATAAGGGATCTTGAGCTAGCTAAAGAGATTGTGGTGTACGCAGTACACAATGAAGGGAACGTGTTTACGACCCCTGTTTCCGTCCTTAGTAGGTGAAGGATTTTACCCAAGGGGTCAGTTTCGGCCGAATGGGCATTGGTCCTTAGGACTTTGAAATGAAGGGAACGTGTTTACGACCCCTGTTTCCGTCCTTAGTAGGTGAAGGATTTTACCCAAGGGGTCAGTTTCGGCCGAATGGGCATTGGTCCTTAGGACTTCGATGCTGGCAGAGGTTCTCCTCTGACAAGAATCTTGATGGGAGCCCTTCGCATATTGTTCCAAGTGTACAACAATATCAGCATTCTGTTCATCTATGTTCGGCATTCCATGTATGCCGTCCTCATCCTTAGTTAGAAAAGTGCAGAACATTCTGTAAATGAGCGGTTGATTCACGTACACAAACACAGGGCTATTCGTCGTGAATAGTATGACTTTTGCCTCGTTGTTTTCGTGGAAACAAAGGCACTGATCTCAACTTAACGAGGCTGTAAAGAGTGCTTGGCGTGTCAGAATTTGTTCAGTAATGTCACAGGTTTGGCTCTGTTCGCTGGTGCCGTAAATATTTCTGTGTCATGTGCCGCTAAAGACATTGAGAAGGAGCCAAGAAACGTGATTGAAATTGAATTAGGGTGCAGTTTGAAATTTGTCGTTGAGAGTTTTTTTCCAAGTTTGAATTTCATCTCGTGGTGATTTCAAAGCACCGCCTGGGTGTCAGCTGTGTTGCCAAAATGCGAACCTTCCTAGCCCTGGTTGTGATAATTGCGGTAGAGGAATTCTTGGAATTCCTAGACGGCCAGAAAGTGGTCGTCCTGAACATTATGAAGCAGTTACAGTCAGTTTAGTAGAAGTGTGTGTAT
>VRMD01001581.1:0-16348 GCA_009872375.1 Sminthurides bifidus
CAATGAATATTATCAACTTAATTACTAAACGTTAATTTAACTGTGATTTTGCTGTGATCAGGATTTGAGAAAACTTGATAATTTCACTCAGACTAGACTTTGTGTGGTGGTTTAACAAAGTTTAGTGGCTGGTAGTTTATAATTGGTAAAGTTAGTTTTGTGTCTTGGTTCAAAGTTTTCCTGGTGATTTCCTTTTAAAATGGCGTCGATAAAGTTGATTGTGTGAAGGAGTCGAAGAAATAACTTCGCTGTGAAACTGAAAAAGTCGTTTTCAGAAGGATACGGCACAACGCAACAGGGGAAACACAGTAAAGCCGGTGGCCTTCGACGTTGCAGCGATTTCGGGAAAACGCATGTGTTCACATTTGCGCAATGCTCAGCAAAGCTGAAACCTGTGGTAAGTGTGGCTAATGAACCGTTCTTGAATTTGGCTTCGTACTCATTATGCTTCATGTACTTTAAGCTTGGATGCATGCCCTCAGTAGAGTCATGGCAGCTTTTGCTGTGTGGGAATTACTAGGTGCCATGTTGCCTAAGAAAAGAGGGACCTTTTCTGCTTCGGAACAGCTGGGGTACTGTATTGGGAACTGATTAGTAAAGGATTCTGGAGGGTACTGATGAAGACAGATAGTTGACGAGGTTACAAATCGGCTAAACAAACACATAGGTTAAGGTGTGGACAGAATAAGCTGAATTTGCATGCTGGAGAACTTCTGTGCATGCTCAAAACGAATGGATATGACATGAGTTCGAATGCATTGGTAATTACGTGATAATTGCAAGTAGGGAACCATTATTTGGAATTATAACTTCAAGTTTTTGCAATGTATGAGTACACGGGTTCTGGCGCTCATCACTAATAGTGACCATGGCGTGCAGGAAAACGAGAACTTGGAGCTCATGAGTTCTGTTAAGTTCAGAAGAAATAGTACCGGAAGAATATGATGAAAGAACTATAATGAAGTTATGAATTGACTGACAAAGTATAGACTGATGACAGGCCATGTCATCGATCTTGTCCGAGGATGTAATTAGTGCTGGATGGTCAACGCTGTAACTCTCATTTATGCGTTTCTGTGCAGGAAGGCGGTGAAATTTTGATGACATGGCTGGCGCCTGTTTTGGAGTGAGCTTTTAGTAACGCGGATGAACTTCATGTCGTAAGCTACTAGAGCGGGACGTTGTCAAGAAATCATGGGCGGGAACGACGACGGAATAAATTATAAATGGACACCGGTGGTTACAACAACCCCTGCTGCAGATTTACCACGGCCGAGACACGGTCACAGGGCTTTAGCAGTCAAGGAGTTGATGGTGGTGTTCGGAGGTGGAAATGAGGGCATCATAGACGAGATATACGCTTTTAATACAGGTAAGTTAAGTTTTGTGAATTGAATTGTGCCTTGTGTGATTATTTTTGCATTTGAAGGATCGTTGTTGTTGATAATTTAAATTGGCATCTTCTTGATTGTCTTCCAAGTGACGAATCAATGGACAAAGCCGTTGGTGCAGGGAGATATCCCTGCTGGGTGTGCTGCATTTGGGGCTGTAGTGGACGGAACTAGAATCATCATTTACGGCGGAATGATCGAGTACGGACGGTATTCTGGTGACATGTACGAGCTGCAGGTGAGCTATGTTTGCGTCTTCGGCTGCTGAGTTTGTTTCCGTTAGTTGTCTTGGGCATAATGTAGATATGGTTTGAAAGTACTTTGAATGCTTGCATCAGGTTACACGGTGGGAATGGAAAAAACTAAAACCAAAACCCTGCAAAGTAGGAACAGAAGCAGAGCCAAGAGCTAGATTAGGACACAGCTTTACCTTGTTTAATAACGTCGTTTATATGTTTGGTGGCTTGGTGAATGAGAGAGATGACCCCAAGAACAACATTCCTTTGTACATGAATGACCTATGGACTTTAGAATTGAAACCGAACGGCATCGTCGCGTGGGACAAGCCCCCTGCTTACGGCTACGGACCGTCTCCACGAGAGTCGCACTCTGCGGTTGCTTATATAGAACGGGATGGGCACAAACCGAGAATTATGATTTACGGGGGAATGAATGGCAAACGGCTTGGTGACGTTTGGATTTTACGCCTTGGTAAAAAGTGAAAGTTTGCTATGTATCTAAATGGTATAAACATTCAATTTTATGCCAAAACCTTTGATTTAGATACACTTTCGTGGGATAAACCTTCGATTTCTGGCGTGCCGCCCCTCCCACGCTCTTTACATTCGGCTACTGTGATTGGGAACAAGATGTACGTATTCGGAGGCTGGGTACCAGTAGAAAAAAACGGGTACACCGAAGAAGTTAATCCTGATGTTAAAGACTGGAGATGTTCGAATTTGCTGGCTTGTGTCAATTTGAGTAAGTTTCACCCGCTAACGAAATATGATTGATGCACGCATAACAGTACGATCAACGTTTTTATCGCCCGCAGGTAACATGTCCTGGGAAATACTTCACAATGATGCTGAAGACGAAATTTACCCCTCTGCCCGTGCTGGTCATTCGGCATGTAGCATACAGCATCGCCTCTATATTTGGTCCGGGAGAGATGGATATAAAAAATCTTGGAATGCACAGGTACCATCAAACTAATTTTTAGCGCGTCCCCTTTGAAAGAATTAGCATAGATAAGGTTAGATTAAATTACGCGTAAAACATTAATATCTGTGGTTGTTAGGTCTGCTGCAGTGATCTATGGTATCTGCAAGTTGAAAAACCTCCACCTCCAGGTCGTGTGCAGTTAGTCAAAGCTCAGACTCATTCTTTAGAAGTCTCTTGGGCACCTGTTGTTAACGCGGAAGGATACATTCTTCAAATACAGAAGTATGATAATCCAATTCAACAACAAACAGTCGACAATAAAATAGCTTTAAAAAGACCAGGAGACACTCCAATCTCTCGCGCTGTAGAAGGTAATACTACAAGTTGCTTAGTGACACCTGGATTACTTGACTAAATTTAATCAAAAAATAAGTATTAATAGCATGAATGAAAGAAATTATACTTCACATGATGCTGGATTTGCACAAATAACTCGCCTATTATAAATTCGGATTAACGTTTCGGCAGATGCTGTCTTTCATGATGATGAAATGCTGAAACGTTGCAAGCAAGAGCCAGCTGGCCTGATGGCTCCGAAGGAATCGGCTGCAACTATGTCACAGTCAGCTTCTGCTGTTGCCAGCGCTTCTCAAAGCTGGCTGAGTAAGCAAACTGGTACCTCCACTTCCATCAGTGCATCAAAACCCTAGCACTTTGAATAACCGTCCAAGTATTCTAACTGACCATTTTCGTGCTAATTCTTCCGCAACTGCAAGGACTACTGGGGATACTACGCCAATCAGTAATGCCTCTTTGGCATCTGGAGCACAAGGTGGCCCAACCGAGAAAACAAGCCAACCCATTACACCAGTGCTACCCGGTGCACATCAAGTCGTCGTGCAAAAATCAGGCAATGGTGGAAACACTACTGGCAATATAAGTTTTGCGAACAAGCTATTTTCAGGTCATGAAATCGGGGCAAAATGTTGCGTTGCAACCTGTTCACTCTAATAGTATACCTGTTTCAAGTTCCTTCACTTTTCCCAAGTCGTTGATGCAAGCATCAGGGGGAAAGTCGGCAGTCGTCAAAGTTATAACCTCTAGTAAGCTCCTCGTTGCTACACAAACTGAATATTTTTAAATGATACGTAGTAAGTTTATTTATTTAATTTATTTATTTAGCAGGATATCAGAACTTCCAAAGATCTCCAAATGGCAATATTTTAATACCATCCTCTAGTGGAACAGTTTATACGCAAGCTGGGAACCAAGTTGTTGTAAATTCTGGTGATTTAGCCAAAACTGCTAACGGTCAGTTTGTTCTCGTGCCGCAAGCACGTATCGGTATTGGAGGTAAACAATATTTTCATACTTCAGCTTATTATCTTACATAAAAAATTGTGTAACAAACTTAATTTGTCTTTAGCCATCCGGCCTGTGCATGTTGCCAAAACTCTTACATTTCCTCACCAAGGGACCAAAATGATGATGGTTTCTTCAACGAACTCAGGCATCCCCCCAGTTTCAAATTCACCTGATGCGATGTCGTGTACAAATTTCTCCACCTTAAACGAAGTCTTCCCTTACGATGGTAACTGCGAAAAGACGCCAACTATACAATATGGATCTGATAATGTGTCAGAGAACTCACAAGCCCCTGAACTTAAAGTTGAAACTTTTGAGCCGGGCCATGAAAGATCCAATCCTATGTATGACTATTCTGTGAATGGGATTATGAATGATAACATCAATGGATTCGGTGGCATAAAAAAAGAAAACTGTGACTTTGAACCGTTGAACTCGATTCATGAAACTCCTCACTGCATTGAAGCGTCAACTTTGAATGCCACTTGTGGTTCCAGCATTTCTGTGTTGCCTGTGCCACAATTAAGTCAGAGTAATACGCCGGACGGTCGTTTGATTAAAGGAGAAACCAGCACCGGCTTAAAAGGGGGTAGCTCGAATCAGGACTTCAAATGGTTTAAAAGCAACATTGGTCTTAAAGGTGGTAGTCCTTATAATCCACCATTGGTCGGACAACCTCATGTGTCTAAAGAAGATGGAACGTTCGGCAACTCTACTGGTCCTTATGAGCAATTTCCCAATTTCAGAGCTGGTGAAGTGTTAAGCTCGGAAGAAACAGGCAGTGGTAATGAGAACTTATCGGTTGCTCATGACTCTATGGATCAATCTTTCCGGATTTCTGAGCCTACCTTAAGTAAAATAAATGCTTACGTACTACTAATATCCTAGTAATTGGAAATTACAAATAGCTGCTTACAGTGGCTCTCATGTTTTTAGTTGTTATCAATACAATTTCATTGAGTCGTTAATTTCAGGTGACAGTCCTGGATTCAGTAATTTGGCGCAACTATCGGTTGATTCGGATAACTTTCTCGGTCATTCTGATATTTTTGGGCCTGAAGGTAAATAGGAGTAAGCTGTTCGTAAATCCGTTAGTGGTTGCTAGAACCACTGTGTTTACTGGATTTACACTCAGATTTCATCATGCTTTCAGGCATCAGCCCGTCTCTCAAAGCAGAGGATGTAATGAAGGCGAAGACAGCTGACCTATTGAATATGCTTGGCTCACTAGAACCAGACCCGGACCCATTAAATGCACTGGCTAATGCAGCTGCTCTAAGTTCTTTGTGCGAGAAAAACTATGGATCTTCACTAGGTGATCTCACAAACGCGTTAAATACTTCGCCATACTCAGCTTCTGTAAATGAAAGTGTCAAACAGGAGCAACATTTAACATATCCCGCTGCAATGGAATTCCCCAACTCTCTTGAAAGTGAAACGAAACATGCGGGGTTGCGTCCAAATTTCTCAGAAGCTAATCTAAGCACTGTGACCTCTGTGCATGAAGTTCAGAAAATAACAGATGAGTGGAACGATGTTTGTTATACCAGTAGTAGCAAAGTCGTGATTCAAAACTACTATAGTATCAGTGAAGCTGTGCTTAAACAGGCTGTTGATTCCGATCTCTCAAAAGATGCTGAATTCATGAAGTGCCGCGTACAACTAGAGCCTGGTACTGCCTATAGACTTCGAGTCGCAGCCGTTAACGCTTGCGGAAGAAGTGCTTGGAGTGAGGTGAGTATCTATTCCATCCAAAAACTTCAAGAACAATCAGAGCTATGATAGTTACTCTATTGTGATGATTATTACCGAAGGTTTCAGCGTATAAGACCTGCTTCCCTGGGTTTCCTGGGGCACCTTGCTCCATAAAAATTTCCAAATCTCCCGATGGCGCAGTTTTATCATGGGAGCCACCCCAAAATTTAGTTGAAGACATACAGGAATACTCTGTTTACCTTGCCGTAAAAAAAACAGGCGAACCGGTGAGTTAATTACTTGTGTTCCCATGATAGTAGGATAAATTTTTGCATTGGCATGGCCATACGATTAGTGCATTCAATCCTATATTCGTGTTCTTTCAGAATTTGATACAAGGAAACCTATCATTTTATCGAGTGTATTGTGGCAAGGAAAACCGCTGCACCATAATGAACAAAATTTTACAGTCAGGTCACATTGATATTACCAACAAGCCTGCCTTAATCTTTCGCATAGCAGCGAGAAACGGTAAAGGATATGGTCCTGCCACTCAGATCCGATGGTTGCAAGGTATGAAAAACTTGCTGTAGGATGCAAAGGCCAGGACTATCAACTGAGGATCTCAGACGGCATTGATGATACAAAGTATTTCGATATAATTGAATTTTTTAGATTCTGTATGTCCCAATTTTGGAGGAAAGCAAGGATTTAAAAGACCTGTGTCAAGATCTTCAGTGCCATGTTCTGGTTTCAATGTTAAGAAAGGGCGACCTGAAGATTTCTAGTGCTTTATGTATTCTAGACTAGAATTATGTGGTAGGACCATTAGAATCTTTTTCGTACCATTAGGAAGTTGATGAGCTTTTGGTCAAGTCACTGTTAAAACATTTGCGGATCTTTGTCACTTAGTTCATATTGTAAATTTTACTGCATGTTCATGACATGAAGCAATACGACGCTTTCCGTCACTTTCGTGGCTTATACCAAATCTGATTGAAAAAAGGGATTCCTATTTACAATAAATGCCGTATGTGTTCAATATCAGTATATTCGCGTTCTTGCTCTTTTGCTAAGCTTTGATTCCAAACATTCAATTCATGCATTACGAGGAGTCATGTCAAACCTTAAACTGTGCTAGTCCATTTATTTCGAATTATGTCCATAATCAAATATATTTAACTAAGCTATGCTATATCTTTTGACGGATAAGTATCGTTATCTAAAACTGATCTGGATGAAGATCGGAGCCGACCGGATCATAGGTTAACAGTTATACTTCTACAATGTAGTTCCAATTTAAGGTAGCAAAACCGGTAAAGCGCACGGATGATAAAAAAGTTCCTTCACAAGTTTAAAAATTGAACCAAGAATCATGCCGTATCAAATTAACTATATAGTTTACATGAAGAAAGTTTTGTTGCAAGTATAGAAAGCACGAACATCGCGCAGGTTAGGTTACAGCTCTACTACAACGTAGGGGACATTCATAGTTAATATGTCTTGAACTTCCTGATAATGCTGCTCCAGCTGTTGGTTACGGTATTCCTCTGGCGAAATTCGGTGAACCTTCCGCAAATGACGCGCTAGTCGACCCTTGATGAAAAATCTGCTTGAGCACAGGTGACAACCAAATGGGCGTTCTCCAGTATGAGTTCTCATATGATTTTGCAATTCTCTTGAATTCAAGTACTTCTTTGGACAGTGCTCACACTGGAACGGCTTGTCATCCTGATGCCTTCTCAGATGAATTCTAAGTTGTTTGGGCAATAGGAACTTACGCCCACACCCTTCCCAAGTGCAAACGTGAGGTAAGTCCGTATTTTCGTGGATAAGCATATGTTGCTTGAGATTTCCCTTGAAATGAAAGAGCTTGCCACAAACTTGACACATGTTGGTCTTCTTTTTGTGAAGTCCCATGTGGATGGTTAGAGTTGATTGACGCTCGTAACTTTTTCCACAGACAGGACATTGGAATTCTCCCTTGCCAATTCCTGCAAAAACAAAAACATAGTCTATAAATCCATTCAAGATTTGCCGCGGCATACATGCAAATTTAGATCTGCTTCTAAAGAATAAGTAAATCATGATGATTTAAAGTTTATTAAATTTAATACGTAAATGACTCACCCAAGTGAATATTGCTGATGTGAATGAGTGCATTATGGCGTCCTTTAAGTATAGTGTGACACAAATCACACTCCCATTTCCCATCTGGTCTTTCGCGAAATGTATGGTCCTTGTACGAATAAACTCCAGGTTCAATTTGCTTTGCAAAAACTTTAGGAGCCTGAATTTGTTTGATAACCTTGGGCGGTTTTGTCTTAGGACGCCCACGCTTTCGAGGAGCAGTATTTTCGGTTTCAGCAATATTTTGTGCTTCTTTTCTGGGAGACGCTTTAACGCTTGGAGCTTCAACAGCCTGATCCCCGATAGCAATCAAGTCACTATGATCATGTAGGGCATCGGGCACGTCCTCACCATCGTCATCCCTAAATCTTTCCGGTTTAACAATAGGCCTGTTAGAAACCTTAGAAGACTTAGTGGGAGTAGCCTTCGTTTTCTTCGGCGTTGCTTTTTTCGCTTTAACTTTACTTTTGGGACCTTTCGTAGGGCTTTGTTTAGTTTTGGCTTTTGGACCTTTACGCTTTGATGGACGTGCTGGATTAGTACTCTGCTCCTGGATGTCGTTCATTGGCAAAGATGGTGTCACGATTACCACTTCATAGACTGTAAGCATACACAAACCGAAAAAATCCGTTAGTAATTACGATTTTAAGCATTCAAAGAGGTCGCCAGATTGCCCTGGTAGAAAGCGAATTCGAACTGACCTGATGGGGGAGGCGGTACAATTGGCGTGATTCCAAGCATGGCCCGCGTTAAAAGTTGATTTTCAGGATTCACGTAGTTATCCGTGTGAAATAGCTCTATAGTCTTTTTTCTCAGCAAGGCAACTTCATCTTCGACCACTTTCTTTTGACGTTCGATTTCTTCTTTAGCCGCGAGCCCGTTGTTAATATTTTCTTCACAATCACGACAGAAGAGCATAGTGAAGTCCTTGCTCTTCAACGTATCCCACGGTTGCCCTTTGAATCCTTTCGGAAATAATTCGCCCATTAGAGGCTTGATAAAAATTCTTTTCAAAGGAATGTATTTCAAATCAAGATCCGGATTCATGGATGTATTTTCTTCGCTGCTGTCCTGCCCGGCTTTTCCACAAGTCATGCACGCGTCTGTAAACATTTCATTTGATTGCTGAAGTAATTCGTTTGTATCTGTTTGTGAAGCGCTTTCGTCAACTGTTGAGTTCAACAAAGGTTGTGATACGATTTCAATAGTTGTTTCTGTACTGTCAACAATATTTTCTTCCTCTATTTGTACAACAGGATGATGTGCTAGTTCTTCTTCTCCCATTTCCACGTCTGGTTGCGAAACTACTTCTTCCTCCGTTACGACTTCAGACTGTACCACGATTTCCTGTGTCTCTAGCGTTGACAATTCACTAGCCTCCGCATTTTCTTCAATTACTTCCTCCTGTTGTACAGTTTGTTCCGCAGGTTGTTCCATATCTTCTACGGCTTGCGTTGCCTGCCCGGACCGTGTTACTCTTCTTACAGTTTTCTTTGATGCTTGTTTCGCCATTGCCTCTCACGTTTCGACTTGACCACTTGTCCTTACCTACAAGAAACACCATACGCCGTGAAATCATTTGAAGTTGCATTAGGTTCGAATCGAAATTAGCTCCTTCCTGCGGAATCTCGTAGGTTTGGATGCATCTCTAGCTGACTTTACAGGAGTAATTAATTGCAGGGCTACATATGAATAAGTTAAATAGTTTAGTTAGCCTCTCTTACTTCAGTTCAGTAACTAGGCTTCATACTTCTGCTCAAAATTAACTGCGCCGTACAAGATCACGTTCTCACGTACCTGATTATTGAGTGCATTAAACTCACCCAAAAAACAATTGGTAACTATCAACGCATCAGCCCATCTACTGCTGCAACGCAATCTGTGTATTTAAGGATTGTGGCTTCGGCATGCAAATGTGATATTTAATCACAATTAAGTAATAATGATCAAGAAAACCTCAAGAAACGCCAATATTTTCAAGACTAAAAATTGTAAAACGACGATTTGAAGAAACGCGCGGCAAAACTATGCTATGATGCACTGCTCGCATCATCGAAAATCCAGAACCTTCTGTAGCTTACGTACCCTATATTATGATTGCATACAAAGATGCTTAAGCGCCCTCCCCCCTTTCCTGTTCCTATTTTTATAGATGCACCTTTTTGAAGATGGGGGCTTTAAAATAATTAATGTACCATGAATAGCCTACACGTTTAAGCCTACAACTTTACATGAATATATTCTGTAAGCACTCGTCGGCTTTAAAAATGGTCACAACGCTGGCTAAAATTGAAGACTAGTGGCTATGGCTGGACGCAGATATATGAAAACGCCAACTCTAGGGACGGGGCAGCAAATAATGATGAAATTAGTTCAAGAAGCAACTAAATGTACTTCGTGTATGTTTAATTTAAGTCATGTATAGTCTATGCATCACTATTTTATGTAAAACTTGATTACAGTAATTAGCTTCTTAAGTTTTTCTTCACAGAGCTATGTACAAAATATGTAAAACTAAAGCCTACAATCCAAACTCGCAACAAAAACTATGCTTTAGACTTCAATCGATCCCAAATATAGTAGCACAAACAACCTTCCATCTTGAAACCAACATCATAGAACGCCTAGTTGAGTTAGCTGGCTCCTACAAGGTCCGAGTCTGGCATACTAAACAAGTGCTAAAGCTTTAAACATCGAAGAGTTATAATGTTGCGGCTAAAACAGATTGTTATAAGTTATATACTGATTCAGTTCTGTTGGATTTTTGCCGATCGCTATGGGATCTTCTGCTTCGAGTACAACCGTAATAGTATTGGTAGTTGTAGTTGTTTTAACTGGACTGGGAATGGTTTCACTGAGAGTTTCTTCAGTGATTTCTTCGGGCGCTAATTTGTGAACTCGTTGCAGATGCCGCTTCAGTCTAAATCTTATAAAGAATTTGCTATCGCATAGATGACATTCGTACCGCCGGTCTTCCAGATGACTTCTCATGTGTATTACCAGTTCCGAAGTCAGTACAAACTGTTTCGGACATAGCTGACAATGGTGAGGCCTTTCGTCCGTGTGTTGTCGTTTAGTATGATTTACAAGTTGCTTCTTAGTCAAGAACTTTTTGCCACATCCCTCGTATTCGCATACATGCTTCAATTCCCCAACATGGATCTTTTTGTGGTTGTACAAGTTCGACGGATGAGTGAATGTTTTCCCGCATATGTTGCATGAATGCTTGCGGGCGTTTTTGGCATGAACAACTTGGTGAAGCTTTAAATAGACATCACGCTCGAAAGATTTGCCACATGCATGGCAAAGGAAATTCCCTAATCCCTCTCCTGAAAAAAAAGTACGTCCGTCAATGCTTGATCCTTTTTAAATCTACATCTGAATATTAAATCTGATCAGAACTGATAAATTCCATGAAATAAATTAATAAATATTTCATTTACCTAGATGTCTTTGCTTCAGATGTACTAAAGCACTGTCCCTTGTTTTCAGAACATTGGAACAAACACCACACTGAAACCTTCCATCTTCTTGTTTGGCAAACGTTAATCCTTCGAACTGAAAGACACCTGGTTGAATTTCAGTCACAGTGCGCTGTCGTCTATCCGTTTTTCTTCTGGGGTTTTTCTTGCGTCTTTCTGCTGCACTGATACCTAATGGGAATACCAAATATCGATTAGCTCAAAATGATCCGGTTCCCACAGCCTTGTCTTCTTGGTGATGATTCGACTTACCTAGATGCCGTGCTTTTATATGTGAGAGTACATTGCCCCTAGCTCTAAACTGCTTGCCGCAACCAACACAGTCGTACCCAGTTTCCGTTTTCGCAAACTGGTGTCCTCGATACTCATAGGTTCCTGCCTGCACTTCAACAACTTTGTGTTTCGTCTTCTTTTTCTTCTTCTTCAATATATCAGCAGTTAGCTCTGGTAAATCCGGTGTTTGTGTCAATGGTGGCAACCCAGCAGAATCTAGCAACTTTTTCGCCACCTTGTTGGCCTCAACGATAGTCTGAACTTCATGTTCAATGGCTTCTGCATTATCCTCCTCCAAAAATTCTACATCATCATCATCGTTGGTAGGCTGCTCCTCTATAGTGACTTGCTCCATAATTCCAGAGTCTTCAGTCTGTTCAACCCAGCTATCGTTGTCTTCCAGCAAGAATATCTGCGTTCCTTCTCCAGCCACTTCAAGGAACCTCGACGGAATACGTATAGTACGCTTTGACTTTCTAGGACTGTCACCAGTTCCTTCCAACTCCACCTCAACTTCAACATCAGGACAGTTATCTCCATCTTCACCGGTAACTTGATTAGTGCCAAGTACAGCCGCCAAGGTTTCAGTGTCCATAACCTTCGTACCATCTTCGTCTGTGGTAGTTGTTGTGGTTACCGGGAAGGCGTGTACTATTTCACACATACCATTTGATTCGTCGCCAGCTTTAATCATTACTGCCCTTCCAGTTGTCGTAGTTGATGTCGAAGCAGCTGGAGACTTATTCCCTTCTTCTGGTATTATACTCTCTTTAGCTCTTTCAATGATGTCAGGTAAATCTGAAAATCAATTCATATATCAACTTAAAGCATTTTTATTTGTTTAGTAATGATGAATCAAAGCTTCTAGTTTGTTGGTTGCCATGCCCTCCGCCTGAACTTACCATCTAGAGAGTGCATTCCCATCAAAAATATTTTCATTTTCACAACATCTTCGTTCAGTTCCACATCCGTTGGCAAGTTACCAAATGATGTTTGAATTTTGACTTTAATGCATGAAGCTAAAGAATCAATCACTTCTTTCAGAGTTTCAATCTCCTTCTCTACGTACGAGATCCTATCGAAAACATCCATGCATTCCGGACAGAAGGGTAACTGGTACTTGTACGTGGAAAAAACGGATAAAATTTCTTCATTTTGCTCATCTGGAATAAAATACTTCAACAAGCTCGAAAATTTGTCAGGATTTGTCAAAAATTTTCGGTCTTTAGGCTCCTCGATTTCCAGCTGTCCATTTCCCAGAGTGTTCACAACGTCAGCTTTAGGCTGAATTTCTGCATCACACGCGACGCAAACTAAGTTCATAACTGCAGTAATTTCTTCCATCTTAGCCATCGTTACACTTCACACAAGCAGTTACCGTTTTAAATCGTAATAATTTTAACCCAGGTCGCCCAGGTGCATCCTGTATATATCTTTTCTCTAGTCTCGCTAGCAACCACTCTTTGATTCACTTCATATTAGCACTTCCACATTATTAATTCTTCGTGATTCAGATGAATAAATGAAATATAATTAAACCCGAAGCCCACTTCGTAAACGAAATTAACATGAAATTAATATGCAGATAACTAGAAATTTACTCAATTAAAATTATCCGCACTATATGAAATAATTTTTTCCACTCGATCAAGTCTCCAGAAAGGAGCGCGAATTTTGGGTTTGTCCGTTTGTTGCGTAGATGGGGTGGTATGGGGTGAGGCATACACATTTAAGTCTTAGCAGCTCCCCCTTCTTCAGAGGACGCGTCCCCCTTCAGAAGTACACATTTATAAATGTTGCCAAGGCTTCGGACTCGTACATTTACGTACATACATTTACCTGCGAACGCCTCGTCAATTTATCGCATAGGATTAATACTTTATTCGTCGGCCACTATATCTTGGCCTTGATGTGTGGGAAACGATATGACTCGCAGGCCTGCAACGGTTGTGCTTCTGAAATTGGTACGTTCACATCTTTTGGGGCAACGTGAGATTTCAGGTGCTGCTGCAAATGTCGTGATTGATAATTAGTGAAAATGCTTATGAAATGCACCTGCTTGATCTTCCCGACCCGGACCGTGAAAGGCCAATAAGGCTTTAAGGTACTGGCGAATAAAAAGCTGCTGAGCTTAGTTTGATGAGATGAACATGCGTTTCACGTTTATTGTTGCGATTTGGCCAAACAATGAACCCAAGATTAGGGAAATAGCATTGCAATACAGCAGTGAGTAAGTTTTGCTCAACGCTTTCTTAAATAAAAATGTAGTAGTAGCATCCACTGTTGATAAATGAATGGCCGCAACACAATCACAAATTTCTTGGAATGTTACAATGGCAAAGTGTTAACTATCGAGACATAGCTTGGTTAGGTTTGGTTAGGTTTTGGTAGTAACCTATGTAGACATAAAATTTCTACGCTTTTCAGTTTGCGTTTGAGATAACTAACAAAGGATAGGAAACATGTTTCACTAATAGTTTATTAACAAATTGCTCTAAACTTACGAAAATTTACGAGAAATTAATACGACAACGTAACGTGGCCGAGTTAACAACAACCTATTGTATTAAAACTAACGGGATAAAGGAAAATGACTTTACAACACAACCGGGATATGATGACCTCCGCTTCACTTGATGAGGCTTTTGAGCTGTGTCTCATCTCGCGCCTTACTACAACTCAATCACCGTATGCTATCTTTTGGATTTCTCAAAATCTTCAACTATTGACAGTAGCCGTTGCTTCGAACGTTTATTCCCTTGGAGAGCACAATTCACTAAGGTTTTCAACTGCTTCGGATTGTATTCCTGCATAACAGTTAAAAAAACGCTCTAAGATGGCGTGTTTTTACTAAGCATCAACTCAAAATCACTTTGCAAAAATTTACCGTATGTGCTTGCAGAAACTCTTCCAAAATAGTCTCAGGCAAATAATACGCTTTGACGTAATTGTCAACGTATTCACGGTCAGGTAGCCCTTTAAGAGAAACCGGCGCAATCTTATCTAGTTTAGTCATAAACTGCGTGAAGTCCAACTGCATGAGCCCTCTGCCACTGTTGGAACATTTTTTAGCGGCTGCAAACCTGTATCCAATCATCCAATGTTACAAAATTTTTGCTACTCACAAAATTCTAAGAGGTTTTACTTTGTGAAACACAACTAATTGCTCTTACCCGTCAACAAACATTCTGCAGCATAACTTAAATATTAATTCCCATAGCACTTGCAAAACGGCATCAGGCACCGGATACTTTTCTGTCACATCTTTGGTTTTGGAGGAAAATATGTCCAATCCCTTGACATTATAAATTTTCATGAAAACTTGGGCTTTCAAATAAGAATCAAAATTCGATTCCTCCATTTATAAAATGAAAAAGTACCTTCAAAAGATTGTCGACGTAAGGACTATGTTGGCTCATGAGATCCTTAACTTCCCAGTTAACTTTGTCCATAGTTACCACAATTGCTGAATAATCTACTGCTTTGCATGCAACGCCAGCGTAAATCGGTTTACCGCAGTTCGGTTGAAGCTACTATAGCCTAGAATATTAATTCTTCTCACGAGATATTCGCAAAACCATTGAATTCTACTCCAAACGTGAATTGCTGTTGAACATACCATGTCAAATAGTTGAGATATGGATTCCCAGTTCGATTCAGGAACTTGGCTCTGAATGTAAGGTTTCAAGCGTTCTAGCTGAAGCGCTAGATATACCGTTGATTCGGAAGCCACAGTTCGAACGCTCAGGCCAAAGATATTGTCTTCCGTAAACTCGAACTCATTTTGGATCACAGGACTCCGCACCTAGTAAAACCGGAACGTTATAAGTTAAGTCTCAATCAGTGAAGGGAAAAGTGACAAAAATACTTAAGGACTCGTGACAGATTACCTTGCCGTTAGCTGTCGTATCGTTTTCTTTTTTGATAAGGTTATCACGTATACGGGTTAAGGCTACTCTTAATTGAGCGTTTGATATGGTTTCTATTGTAACTTCACCCTACAAAAGAAGCAATTAATCATTCAAGCAATTTTACACCAAATTAGTGTCAATTTAAAATGGTTATGTCACACAGTGTGTGCAACTCACTTTCTCAGAGCCAAAATAAACGAACGCAACATACAAGTAATACTCGAACAATTGACTCATGCATACGGCTACGTCATAGGATATTGACTTCAGCAGGTGCATCAAATGAAGATACCTGTAATTAAACCAATTTAGAATCAATCTTGTTCATTCAGTCAAAAGTTTTAAACAGGTTACTGCATCACGTACCTTCCAAACAAACGTAATATGCTCAACGCTGTATTAGTGATAATCAAAGTTTTTCCCTCCGATTCTGCCTCAGTTCCGTTCTGGTTTATGAATTCAGCCGAACTTTGAGATTCTTGCCTAGTGACAGCGGATATCTTCGTCAGTTTCTGCTTGAAAATGAAAAGATCCTTTAAGCATATTGCTTAAAAGCACTAAAATCGATTTCCTCTGCTGGAACAAAGTCGGTGTCCAACTTTGTCAAACCCCCTGTGCAGGTTTGGTTTGAGTGAAAGTGCGTCGTCGAAAAATGGGTTGCGTAATGTTGGTTTTCGAAAAAATGACCTTCAAACTTTTACGGAAAAGTATTACTGAACTCATGAGGGGGTAAATTTAGGTAGATGCCGGGCATCCACGACACACTATAGGTTTTAAGGCTTTCAACATTCGGAGAACATTGTATAAAGATACAGAGCGTGTCAAAAATAATTCGCAAAAAAACTTACATCCCCATCGCCGTATATATCTTCATCATTTTCATCGGATTGTAAATCGAAAGGAGAACCAGATTTCAAAAACTTTTCGAACACTGAAG